>JAJMAO010000067.1:0-89786 GCA_030572575.1 Scheffersomyces insectosa
CTTGATTTGAAGAGCTTTCATCAGAGAATACCCCTAGAGGTCCCTCTGGCTGATTGATTGGCCGTAGTTCTGACATTTTCAATCACGTGGGAGTTTTCCGCAGAGTTTGATCACGTGACTTTCTAAACACTTCACAAATCTAGTGATATTAGCTCTCAATAATTTGGGCGTGTGGTCTAGTGGTATGATTCTCGCTTTGGGCTAAGATTTAACAATCTGAATACAAATATGCGAGAGGCCCTGGGTTCAATTCCCAGTATGCCCCAATTCTTTTTTTTTGAATTCATTTCAAACATGAAATATTACTCTTGAAGTCCTACAATCCTTGTTAGTATTTCGTCGGAAAGTGCAAATATAGTCCACTACTCTAGAATGATGATATAATGAGAAGTTATGTGATCATTTTAGAGATCGAAAGATTAAACACATCACTCACGACACCTCTGGGGTAACTATCTTTGTTATGACTGTCATCTACTTTCTACCAACTACTATGCTTCTTATATATAATTTTTATTTTGACGTTGTATTAAAAAAGTGTAAGATATTAATAAAAATCGAGTACCTAATAAACAATATTCATGATAATATATGTAGAATAATATGATGCAACCAAGGGGTCGATGTGATAATAATAACAAGACTTCTCTAACGGTAAGATTTTTGGAATCTGGCTCTGGCACCACGACCACCGAACTTCTTTGGCTCCATTCTTCTGGAGTCAGCGACCAACAAGGTCTTGTCGTAAGAAGCGAAGATCTTCTTTAATTCGTTCTTAGAAGCTTCGTCAACGTATTTTTGGTGGTAAGCAATCAAACCCTTAGCGATGGCTTGTCTGATAGCGTAAACTTGAGAGACGTGACCACCACCGGTGACCTTAACTCTGATATCGATATTTTGGAATCTTTCAACACCTACCAAGGTCAATGGCTCGTAGACCTTGAATCTTAAGATTTCTGGTTGGACTAAGGTGATTGGGGCACCGTTAATCTTAATTAAACCCTTACCGGCCTTAACGTGGGCAACGGCAGTAGCGGTCTTCTTCTTACCAAAAGTCTAGAAATATGTTAGTATAATGTTACTTGTAAAATTTACGATATTTGAGATGATGCAAGCTCCGATTCGTAGTCCCAGTGAGATTATGGATTTCCCATGAGGGGATGATGTCGTTGCATCGTGAATGGTACTATTTGTATGATGTTGTATAACGTTTGAATAAGTTTCTCCTTATTATCATTTTCGCTCGCATGGATTCACTCTGGGAAGCTGGTGCTCGAGCTTTGTAGACAATTTGAAGATGGTTTCTTTAACAACAGGTGGTGCTCCTAAACTTGTCGGGAGCATCTCTACTCTCCCATGGACTTCGCCTCTTTATTCGTGGTGTTCGTTCTACACGCTGACTATATGGAATTTTTCATTATCATCGACTGGTCGTCGTCCTACTTCCACTGGGACGTTGGTTCTCTCGTTTCCACTAAAACTCTACAGGGAAATCATCGCATTGCATCGTGGGCTTCTTTATCTCTCCTTCAAGGTACATACTTGAACAGATTGGGTGGACATTATGTGCTTTGGCTGATACTGTAAAAACGTCTACTTCAGAATCAAGTATAAAATTTTTAACTAGATTTTTTTCTCGCAAGAAAGATTGGTTTGGTGGAAAAAAATTTCACTAACTACAGCACTAACTATGGAGGAGAAGACGTTTCTGAGAGGAGGGAGAGTGGATGTGTCAATAGCTCCGTGCCGCAGGTGTTGTTTGTGCGCTGTTGGTGAGCACTGTGGAAGCACAAGAGACAATACCCATGAGCGATAGAAGGATGGATGTGATTCCTGTATGCATAGTCGGTGTCCTATACATAGTGTTACCCACCTGCACATTGTCAATTGGTTACTGTATTTACTGCTACAGTACGAAATTTACTGTGGCAGTTCTCGTGCGCACTGTGACTGGTTTCTTGAGCCCACAGACTCTTCCCACGCAGGAACCTTTGATCCCAAACCTGCAACAGTTTCGCACCCATGTTACAGGTTCTGGCTCTCTCCAGAGTTCTTGTCATCTCTCATAGTTAACGTCTTCGGTCGTCCACAGGCAATTTTCTTCCCGCACCAAACAGTCTGAAAATTTTTTTAATATACTAGTTTAAGTTTTCACTACTTCTTCTAAGTTTCTCTTTGTTAAAAGTACCATCTTGAATACCTCTAATTAGCAATGGCTATCTCCAAGAACTTACCATTATTAAAGAACCACTTCAGAAAGCACTGGCAAGAACGTGTCAAAGTTCACTTTGACCAAGCCGGTAAGAAGGCTTCTAGAAGACAAGCTAGATTGTCCAAGGCTGCCCAGATTGCTCCAAAGCCAATCGACACCTTGAGACCAGTTGTCAGAGCTCCAACTATCAGATACAACAGAAAGGTCAGAGCCGGTAGAGGTTTCACCTTGGCTGAATTGAAGGCTGTTGGTTTGACTGCCAAATACGCCAGAACCATCGGTATCTCCGTCGACCACAGAAGACAAAACAAGGCACAAGAGACCTTCGATGCCAACGTTGCCAGATTACAAGAATACAAGTCTAAATTAGTCATCTTCGACAAGAAGACCAAGGCTGCTGAGGCTGCTGCTTACGAGCAAGTCGCTACCGGTGCCGTCTTCCCAGTCGTCCAACCAATTGTTGACTCTAAGCCAAGAGCTGTTGAAGTTCCAGAGCAATCCGCTTACAGAACCTTAAGATTAGCCAGAAACGAGCAAAGATACAAGGGTGTCAGAGAAAAGCGTGCCAGAGAAAAGGCTGAAGCTGAAGCTGACAAGAAGAAGAAATAAACTAATTAGTTCATGTTCAGAGCAATAAAGGGTTTATAATAATGCACATATTATTCATTTTATAAATAATAATATTGTTACTTGTTCGAATTCACTGGGGTCAAATCATATCACATCACCGCTTTGTTGAAAGTTGAAATGAGGCAATAGAGGAATTTTAACTTCTTATGTATTTCATAGTTTCGTGGTTTTTTTAATAATATATACATATAAATAAAAAAGCCTATCATCGTACTAGTTCAAGTGTAGTCGAAACTTAGGAATGCCAATTAATACATCTGGCTAACATTACGGCTACCATGTTTCAATGAAATTATGCAATTAGATATAAGATTCCAACATAGAGTCTTCCCAGTTTGATCTCGTAAATCATATGAAGATTTTGCAATTTTGTTGTTTAGTAATTGGGATAGTGTCCTTGATACCGATATGAATAGCCACTAGTGCTTATCCTTCTACAATTCGTAACCTGTCTGCTAATTCTGCAACAGCCTCTACGTCTACACCTTCTATCCGATTCTACAAGTGAGCATTTAATCTTTTAATTTATTCATCTTCCAACTTAAACCTAAAATATAATTATACAGACGACCATCGTCAATAATTCAGAAGATAACATTCAAAACGTAAGGATATTATTAGTATCTATTATGATCCAAACATATTTGGCAGTCTAATTCTTCGTTATTACCAAAATAATTCCATTATACGTAAAATACAATGAAAATTACATATGCAACAATGCCATTTCTTGCTTTTAATAATTGTTCAATAAGGTGTTAAATCGTTTAATCGAATAAACCGAAACCCATGTCGTCATCGGACTCTTCCTTGGCTTCTTCTTCCTTCTCTTCAGCGGCTTCCTCAGCAGCGGCACCACCAGCAGCAGCGGCACCACCACCAGCAGCGGCAGCTGGAGCAGCACCAGAGGCTGGAGCAGAGGAGATGTTGAAGAACAAGTCCTTCAAGTTTTGACCGTCCAAAGCCTTGGCGAAGAGGTCAGCCCAGATACCTTCAACTTCAACGTTGGCCTTGGTGACCAAGGTCAACAACTTCTCAGAAGTGATTTCGACTTCGGAGTCAGCCAAGATTAAAGCGGCGTAAGATAAAGCGGATTCAGTAGACATTGTACGTGATTTAACTAGAGATAATCGATTTAAGCTGTGGCAGACTATTCTTAGTTTGTTGAAGAAGAACCTACTCTGTATCCGTATGTTGTATGGTTGAAACTTTTTTTTTCAGACTCTTCGTTCTTCATAAGCTTTCGTGCAAAAACCAAATGAATTAGGGCTGTAACCCTTTACATCACGTGCACGCTATTAATGCACCTATGTTTTTGCAGCAAGATGAAGATTGACCAAGTACACTAATAACCTACAATTACCTACAAGCTGCAAGTGTAGCCCAGAAGTGGGTATATAGGAGTAGATTTAAGCTAGCTAGTTGTGCAATATATACATTTGGATTGGTCCATTAAAATATAGTACTCATTTAGCGCAAGCATTACTTGTGCACTTTAGATTGGCCTGGTCACTTCACACGAGAACCGCTATTTAAAACTTCAATATCTATTTCAATATCTACATAGAAGGCACATGTACATCCATTTAATATTGACTCTATGTGATCCTTTATTCTTCGTATACTGTAGGGCACCTGGAAGGCAATTACATTTATTCTCTTTACTTTCACAGTTTTTACATATTTGGGCGAAGTAGTTGCAAAAAACAAATAAATCTAATACAGAAGATGGTATCGGAAATGGAATGTTTATTAATATAACAGAAAAGAGATCTGAATTATTATTACAACACGAGGAGGTTATACAGAATTGAAAAATAAATATTAATGAAATTTTAGACACCGTCACGTAATTGGCAAAAATCAAGGTACCAATCCTTGGTCCACTTTCTGATACTCTTACCGTAATAAATCATTGGAGCAGCACTGAACATAATAAGGCCCTCCAATACTGCTAAAATAATAAATGTGTGGGTGTTTCCCATGGCATCTAACCATGGTGAACATGCAAATGTAAAAATGCAACCCATCATGTTGTTGATGACCGACACACCACACATCATTTCTATAACCATCTTTGGGTAGGCATCCATCAAATAGGACATGGAAACATCACCAGAAGCACCGAAACCGAAACCGATAAAACCTAATCCAACGTATGTTGGAACCCAGTGCCACACTTGGTCAGTTCCGACGGCAAACATGATCAAACCAATTGGAGAAATGACTGCAGGTGCAAAAAGGAACCAAAGACGACTCTCAGCCTCTTGAATACCATTGTTTCTCTTTGCCATCCAGATAGTGAAGTAATCACTGAGAGTACCAGCGAAGAAACATCCTATTACGGCACCAATCAATGTAGGGATATTCATTAAAGCAACACCAGTGTTACCGTAATTGTAAGGTGGATCATAATATTCATCATCTTCTACGGTTAAGTAAAACGTCAAAAGTGCATCTTGCATACCCCACACTAAACCCGAGAAGATAACAGGTGGATACAAGAATACTTTGAATAACATCTTGATTTGCTTCAAATATTGAATGAAACCAGTGCCTTCCAAATTTGGTGATTTTGTAATTAACTGGACGTTCTTCCAGTAAGACTTTGGTGGATCATTCTCACCCATGTTAACCAAGTATTCTTCCTCTTCTAAGCCGGAATCGGAATCTTCAATTGTTGTCAATTCCTTCGTCTCCTTTTTCTTCAAATCTATGCTGACATCGGAAACTTCGTTTTTCTCTGGTGAGACCCCATGAATGATACCTCTACTGAAAATATTTCTGTCAAACATGGTTTCCTCTTGGATGAAAAAGATAACAAACAACAATCCAGTGGAGATGAAAACTGCTATCCAACCTACCCATCTAAATCCAACATATTGAACGATGAAACCAGCAATTAATGGACCCAAAAAGGTACCAACGGAAGTAGCTAAGATATAAACTGTCAAAACAGAACCTAACTGATGTTGAAAGTACAATTCACTCAAACTCAACTGGACTTGAGCTTCTGCACAACTCTCTGAGATTCCAACAAATAACTGGGACCAAATAGTATCAGATGTACGTCTGGACTGGGAAAACCAAACGGCACCGACTAAACCTAAGAAAATACAAATGAAGTAGGTCAATTTACGACCATACAAAGAAGCCAAAGGGGTGAGGAAGAAAGTACCCCATCCAATACCAAGGAAAAGAACACCTGCTCCTGTATTCATGGAATTATATGAAATGCCATATAATTCATTAAGGGAGTCCTGGGTTGCACCAGCATCGTTGGAAGTGGCAGCGGTGAAACCAGTGATGAAAGCAAGAATAGCGAAGTTGAGGAATTTTCTGTATTTGGTCCAGTTAAGTGGATCGTTGGGGGAATTTGAAGGTTGTGGGACAAGAATGATTTTACCATCAGTCTTTATCTTTCTCTTCGTTTCCTCATCCTCGGGGTTAACTTCAAAAGAGTATATGTTAAGGGTTCCGGGAATGAAATCCTCATTGTGTCTATCGTTGAGCTCTACGTGAGACTTCACGGGTGCTTCAAGGTTCATGGTGTCAATCGTTAATAATTTCGAAGGTACAAAATATGTCAAAGATTTAAATCTCCATGCCAAGACAGTAGAATATTTATGGGAAGCTCACGAAGCTACGGTAGTGAATCAGATATAGAATAGCGAGGTTATGTCCAACCAAGCAAGATCAGTAGAGAGCTACATCAAGAACTGCAAATGCATGGGACTCAGCGCAATTAAATATATACCCATTGAAATTTCGTTGCTCAAGCATCAATTTACGAAATAATAAATTTGGCAGGTCCATTGAGATAAGGTACTACAAAAAAGCAATGCCTCTCAGTTAACCTCACGAACCGCTTAGCGGAAATTGGCCCGATTTTCCTGAATGAGAAGACGAACGTACGAGTCAATCATATCTTGGGGAGAATCTGTAAAAAGAAACATTGCTAAGTGAACGGCATTACAGGTTAGATATGTTGAGATTTTCAAACCGAAAAAACCGCACTACCGGGGTCCAGATAAGGTGTAGCGCCGGCAGCGATGGGCACTGAAATCCCAGCGATTGGAGCTTTGTGCAAGACCGTTAGGGCCCAATAGGGTAAGGCGGCTGGAGTATAGTAGCAAGTCAGTCTGTGGGTGCCACGAATCTATGTATGTATATATAAACTACATTCCCCACTCCCACAGCAAACGACGTTAAACGTGTGCATCGAGGATACCCAACTCCTGCCGCCGTAAGCTAACAAGTAGGCTACCCCAATTATTGTCTCATTTTAGTCTCTTCACGTTTCGGCCTTACATTGAAATCAGAAGTATGAACTATGAACAGCATTTCTTTTTCAAATGGACCTAATCGTTAACGTATTAATTCGGCAAGTACAAAATATTTTTAACATCGATAGGTATTAATTTAAGTTAGATACGGCTTTCTGTAGCTCGACAAACTTTTCTATGGAATCTGTAGACCTTTGAGATCTAGATGAGCATGACCTTCATGTACATTTATCAGCAACGTAGACCCAAGATTCTAAGCTTCTCCTGATCACCTAGCACAGGTAAATTAGGCTTTCTTCCAGATTGCCCGGAAAGGTTAAGCCGGTTCCGCGGAGACCAAAACGGAAATGTTGAAAATTTGACATTTGAGATATCTCGTGATGTGAACTGGGCCCATGACGCAATACTTTGCTTTTATGAGGGGATCGACTAAAAGTTGTATTTCGATGCCTAGCGGCTCTCTAATTCGAATGAGCGGAGTCATGGAAATGTGGGGTATTGGACCAAATATTTTATGGATCATTAGCTTTGTTGTTGCTACTTAAACTCACAGCTGCAACCACTGTAGTTGATTAACGGTAGTGTCCGTACATATACTCCTTAATGTATATCATTTAGATGCATTTGTGTTTTAAGGTCATGGCATGTAGACCTTCAGCTTTGTGGCCATAGCAGTTAATTTCTTTAGCAATGAACCAATGGTCCACAATGTTGAGGAATAGTCGTACAAACCTCAGGAAATATAGGCCAATTAATGGCCAGTGTTCCAAGTATAGCTAACAATGCGTTGATTTGACTACGACATTTAGTGAAACCGACGAAACAATGTAGTTCACTATAGCTCCTTTCTTCGTATCTGCCATTCCCTTCTGTGGCCGATTTCCCTGCTGTTAACTTTCTTCCCAACAGACAATTGCCATGAACAGCTGTCATATACCCTAGGTGTCAGATTTCTGTCATCTAATTTCAATGACTGTTCCTTGGCCATGCTATTCCATCATCCTGAAATGTTGATGGATGGATGATGGAATTAAGACAATAATTTTCGCAGCTATGAAATTATGCGAGGTCATCCTACGTATTTACGCCAAGAAAATTACCGAGACTGAAATGGCCCGACAATAGTCTCATTGTCATTTTGTGGGGAGAAGCCTATGTAATGTCTAGTGTACTCCATGCTAAGGGCTATTTTTCGCGTCACACGACGTTTAACCACTTAAGAATGCAATTCCTTTCATGTACACACTCCTACGGGCATTGTACTGTTCTAAAATGCTTCACGACGCAAATGACCTTCAGCAACCTACTTGAAGAACAATGATCCAAGTGGTCACTTAGGAAACGTCCCAACCATACAATTGAGAGGCCCCCAAAAATGGCTTGGTACTATGTCCATGAACGCAGGTTAGAAGTCACGGGATCTTCAGAAGGAGTAAGATAGCAAGTGACTGGATCTTCTCACCCGAAACGTGCTCTTGGAATAGGAGATTGTTTAGAACTAGATCCTACGGAGGGGCATATTTAGGGGTCACGGGACCGCCTCAAAGGAGCGAGCAAGCAATTGTAATTGTCCCGCCACATTTGGGAGATAGCAGCTCAATAGGTGTGGAAGGGTGGCTTTCCAGATAGAGACTTGGCTGCCAGATTCACCTACAACGTTGATGTTTACCCGTTCAGAGCTGGTGACTAATCGAGAACCGCGTTCGTAGCTGCTAAAACTACGAACAAGCACCTAGAAAGTTTAAATGTCTCGTACAACAATCTGCGTTATTTTGACGTCCATTGAGGCAGTATCTCTCCCAAACCATATCTATTCTGGCAACGATGCAATTCTCGAAAGTGCACGAGGCCTAGCTGCACGATGTGCATGAAAATTCGAGACAGGCATATAGACAGGTGGGGCGAAACATTTACCACCCAGATAAGATGGCACTGGTTGATATTTGTCCGAAGGTACTTTTCGCTAAACCTAAACCCAGCCAGCACTTTGTGATAGGAGCTGGAAGGGGTGTGGGAGTCAATTCGGATCAATGAAAAACACGCGATCTCCTACCCTTTTGTTACTTCTGACATTGAAAAGGAATTCTCACTCTTGTGAAATGAGATAAGATCAAATGTTGCATCAACAGGCGGAGATGGACGCTGCCATTTCGTACTGCGATAGTTCTCGGACTGGTTCCGTGGGACATTCTTCCTTCACTGCAACTCATCGAGAGGCTGGCTCTTGCGGATAGACAAAACATATAGCTGGTTATCCTGTATGTAGACTGCCCCCCCTGTGGGCTACAATCACGCATATGACAAGAAACAAAGCGCGTTGTGCAAAAGGTTATTCCAAGATAATATTGCTTAGTTGATCCACCGTTCACCGAATTAGTGTAGGTGGAAAGTAGTAGAGGATTATTATTATCGTAATAGGATAGGATAGGATAGCTTAGCGTCGTTTCTTTTGATATTTTCGAGAGGATTTTATTTTGGGAAAAAACCAAGCCGCAATTCTAGACTGCCGTTGGATCAAGTGTCGTACTACCATGTGGAATAATGAATTAGTGAAAACAGTGCTAGGGATGCAATGGAATTGTACGTTCAAAGATATCGGAGATGAAATGAGTTTCGCCAGTGACTTGGGTTTGTAGCAGCATCGCACATTTACAAAGCACATAAGTCTGCATAGTACCACCCCCTTGGAACCACGATCCATTCACTAGAAGGCTGAATGAGCCATTGTATGCATGTCCATTATCGCAATGCACCACACGTACCAGATACAGTAAGCATTTCTCTCCTTTTATCTGGATGGCTACGATGGCTAGGCATACTGGCCCCAAACAATGCGTTGTTACCGTGTATAAGCCTTCTATCGGTCGCAGACCAGTAATCTCAAGATGTGGGTGTGGATGTGTCTATTAATACACTTTGTATATTTAGAAAATAAAAACAAATATTAGGCATACAGAAAGTTAAACCTTGAAAGCAGCTCGCTTTACTAAGCTTATAATAATGATCGGAGTCCTAACTTATGTACGTATATCCCTTGTACACGAGGAAGAATGGGTACATGACGTAGTATTGTTCACACAAAAACCTCCCAAGAGTTCCACATATAAAGTAGCATGGGATTCCTGCCATAACCCTTCTGGGCAACTTGTACACTTTCTACATTCTCTTGTTTTAAGATCGTAGGCCTTAACTAGAATTTCAGGAATATACGCCAGAACGCCAACGCTCTAGGCCGTCGCCGATTTAGCAATTTTAAGTTTTTTGAACTTGATAGCTCCAGCACTAAAATTAAGGAGGTATTTGTTTTTGTACCACTGTTCGGCACCTGTAAATTTCATTTGAGCACTGCTGCAGAAACTCGCTATTTGCAAAGGAAACAAGAAATCTGCACCCCCAAAGCCAGTGACAACACACCACACCAAGTACTACGGATATATAAATATACCTGATTCTTCGTCTTTGACTTTTGCCATACTCCGACTGGAAATCAATAGTCATTCGTCCGTCACTGAGAACTTACAGCGAACTACATTTTTGGGTTCTTGCTAGTATCGACCATCCTTTTATTAACCCGAGTCCGCACTCATTCCACTCCTCGTGCACTCCACACACACTTGATACATACAGCTCGTACCATCACTACCAGCACAGTATCTAATCCCTCACTTGTAATTTTTACCAACTAGCGTCAACTCCATCTCGTTACAGTTTCGATCATATCGATTACTACTCCGTGCCTTTCATCAGAAATCACCTGTATATCATCTTACTCCTGATTGTCTACTCGGCCAATATTTTTTTCCGCTTTCAGTATCTTTTTTTGCATTCGAAACGTCAAGTCGCACTTGGCTACTCTAACAAGAATTTAACTCTACAGAACACTTACAATATGATAATGCAATTGACTACCTTGGTCAGTTCTTTATTGATCTTGTCTCAGGCGGCCCTCGTGTCGGCTGCCGCCATCGGTCACCCACTTTCAACGAACGACAACTACAAGAAATTAACCAAGAAGGGAGCTTCTTGGGACTACCAAAATGACGTCATAAAAGGTGTCAATTTGGGTGGTTGGTTCGTTTTGGAGCCATATATCACTCCTTCTCTCTTCGAACAATGGGAGAACGGCAATGACGACTCTCAGGTCCCAGTCGACGAATACCACTACACCCAAGCTTTGGGCAAGTTGTTTGCCGCCCAAAGATTGGACACCCACTGGAATACATGGTACACAGAAGACGATTTCAAGGCTATTGCCGACGCTGGATTGAACTTCGTCCGTATTCCTATCGGATACTGGGCTTTCGAGCTCTTAGACAATGACCCATATGTCCAGGGTCAAATTCCATACTTGGACCAAGCACTTGGCTGGGCCAACGATAACGGCTTAAAGGTCTGGATTGACTTGCACGGTGCTCCAGGCTCTCAAAATGGTTTCGACAACTCAGGTTTAAGAGACAGTCTCCAATACCAGCAAGATAGCAACGTCCAACTCACTTTGAAAGTGTTAAACGAAATCTTCGAGAAGTATGGTAACGGTATTTACTCTGACTTTGTCATTGGTATTGAATTATTGAACGAACCATTGGGACCTTCCTCTGACTTGGACAAATTGAAGAGTTTCTATACTCAAGCCTACTCTGACTTAAGAAGTACTGGTTCCGTAACTCCAGTTATTATCCAAGATGCCTTCGAAGCTCCGGGATACTGGGACAACTTCTTCACTGTCGACAATGGTGACTACTGGAATGTTGTCATTGACCACCACAACTACCAGGTCTTCTCTTACGGTGAATTAGCCCGTGATATCAACGACCATATATCTGTTGCTTGTAACTGGGGTTGGGATGCCAAGAAGGAATACCACTGGAACGTTGCTGGTGAATGGTCTGCTGCATTAACCGACTGTGCTAAGTGGCTTAATGGTGTTGGCCGTGGTGCTCGTTACGCTGGTCAATACGACAATTCTGCTTGGATCGGTTCCTGTGACCCATACCTTGACTTGGGTAACTGGCCAGCCGACTACAAGACCAACGTCCGTAAGTACGTTGAGGCTCAATTAGACGCCTTTGAACAAACCGGTGGTTGGGTATTCTGGAACTGGAAGACTGAAGATGCAGTCGAATGGGATTTCAAGAGATTGACTGCTGCCCAACTTTTCCCTCTGCCATTAACTGACAGACAATTCCCAAACCAGTGTGGATTCTAATCTACGTGAGTTTAGTCATTACAACTCTTTCATACTTCTTGCATTGTTGAATAAATGAAGGAGTTCCTTTCAATTCAAAAAGTCGCCAATAGTAGGCAGTTTGCCTTTCAATTTCGTTGTACTATCACCCTGTCGTTTTCTCCTTCATCATTATTACGGGGCCCAGTTCCCTGATACACTCGTTATATTATAGACTTGTTTCCGTCTGCTACTTCAATTCTATATATTTCTAATATATCTCTATGCTTATGGCATGCTTTACGATTATTACACTGTACGAGTAGGCGATCTTGCTTTAGTAGTTCTAAACACCATCTCTATGTATGCATATTTCATTGTAAAATCTACACTTCTACGCTTTATTGTTCGATCTACAATTGACAAGACAGATTTTAGCTGCGAAAAATGTAAACTCGCTGCTACCTAGTCAGTGCCAGTTCTGTGACAACAGCACATAACAGTGAGGTAAGTATTTGATTTAGCTATTTACTAACATGAAGTAATATTTGTGATCTTCATTCAGTTACGGTCCAACAAGGGATTTATCTTAGAAGCCATGTATATTCATCCTTCCATTGATACTGGCGAACAATTTGCGCAGGAAATTGAATACCAGCACAACAACAGGAAGAAAAAGGCAGGGGAACGGTAATAAAGGGTGTTTTCATGAAGAGCCCAAAAATTCTTGTTATGGACGACACATAAATAGCCTTTTCCGAATGACACATTCAAAGTTGTAGAGATAGGGGTAAAGTCGGTTCAACTGAAATGACATGCGTTGATTGTCAACTTACAATGTGTATTCTTCACTCTAAGCCAGCTATATTTGAGCCCGCCGATGTGCATAACGCCAATTGCGATTACATACAATACATCCAATTGTAAACTTAAAATACTATTTTACCATTGACTCAAGGCGCACCACATACTGTGCACACGTGTAGTGTTACTAGAAGGATCCTCACTCTTGTTTCATTGAAGAACGGCTGGTAGTTGATACCTTCAATGCGAGATATGGCAAAAAAACGGAATTGTTGTTCTTTGGCACATTGGCACGGATATGGTGTCACACTTAGATGCTATCTACTGCCCTTGTATTTCATACAAAAAACTGTTATGTCTCAATGAATACTTGCATTAAAACTTTAGCTCCACCTCTTCATGTTGGTCGCTGCCAAAGAGTTGCCATTATCCTAACTAGGAAATTTTCTTAAGCATAAACTCTGAGTGACGGAAACCCTTTGTACAGACTGTTGTACACATATCCTCCCAACTCTAATTGCATTCACATATACTAGATTTACGATCCTTTAGCGAAGAACATATTGAGATATGAAGATTTAGGCTCCTTGGTAGCAATAGGGTATGCTATCTCAAGGTCGCACAGGCTTACTGAACTGTGCTAGATTTCTCGAGCGCTCTGTAAAGTAGACAGGCAACCTAAGAGCACTAAGTACACTAATCACCTTGTAATATTGGTAGTTATCTATTCTGTAGGGTGAAGCCTTTCTTTGTAAATAGTTGTTACTGATCGAAATAGAGTTATCAGTTTCTGGGCGACTGGAATACCGAATTTCCTTGAAGGGAAGTCCAACTATTGGTGAAAGTTCCAGGATTAATGTATCCAATTCACACCCCAGCCTGAACTTCAAAACATAAGCTCTACTCGGGCCGCCTTCTTGCTCAACTCCGACTGTGTTCATGAACCGAGCTTGATATTACCCCTGGTGATCCACAAGCCTTCATATTGCATTTTGCACCCATTCCGCTGTTCCCAGTTACGCAAGAACCGGCCCACCTATTGAAGACCACAGAGAACTCCAAGGAAAACTACCCAAACACCACCGTTTTTCTTAATTTTTTTCCTTACCCAATACTGAACACACTGTAACATACGTATAACGCCTCGAATACCCCTTTCTTCCTTCAGAACTACTCTTTACCACCAATAGCCTACCCATAGCAACAATGCCTTCCTCGGAGGTTGCTATCTTCATGCAGTACTTCACCAGGAATTTTTTTGATGCCTTCACTTCCCTTGATGAAAGTAGAGTAAAGATGTAGGCAACTATTTAGTAGAAGTGGCGTTAACGATAGAATTTGTCATATTTAAACAGTAATTGTGTCACAGCAGTGGATAAACCACAGGATTCCAACTTTTCCGGAGAGAAATGCTTCCAATTCGACTATTTGGACCATGTTGTAAATCCATAGTTCTTGCCTCCCGACGGAGCTTGATCACCACGAGACCGGTTCTTCGTCCCATTAAAATGACCAGCTTGATCTTGAGATCGTATAAACCTGTAAATATCACCCCCATACGTCTCTACAGTGAGTTCCAAAAGAATCACGGTAGTAATGTGGATAATCAACGACAACCGATTCCAAGTAAACGGGATGCAAATGAAGGCGATGTATCGCTGCAAAATAAATCCAACACTCACAATAACTCCCCTTCACCAGAGGAAAGTCATCTTCGAAATAGACCAACCAAGGAGCAATTGCTTGCCAGAGCCAACAATTTGTTTGCAAGATTAAGAATCCGGTTGAAATGGCTTCTCAAGAGATCTAATCGTCCGTTTAATACTGATGATTATTCTGCATTATTCTCTTGGTTGGTGATGGGAAACGTCATAATGATCTTTCTCGCTACAACAACGTTTGTATCGTTGATTATATTCACCGCAAATACTGTCTTTGCCCAGGAGTTCGTAGCTAGAAAACTTGGCGAGTTCATCACCAAAAACTTTAATATGACTGTAACCTTCGAACATGCAGTGGTACCGGGATGGTCTGATGGAAAGATTAGTTTCAGAAAGTGCTTCGTCAGCAAGCGCCCAAGGGCTCCAAAGAAATTCAGTAAGGCATCACAAGCAGAAGCATATGCTGCTAGTTTGTCGAAACATGAACAAGAAGAAGAGAAAGAGGACGACGGAAACTACACTCAGTTCGATATGACCATGGAAGAAGTAAATATCTCACTATCTTTCAGCAAGTGGGTCAATGGAACTGGAATAGTAGATACGATGGAGATGAAAGGGGTCCGTGGAGTTGTAGATAGAACCCATGTTCATTGGGATCCAGATGATGATGCTACTAACTATAAGAACATTGCTGCTCCAGGAGACTTTGAGTTCGAAGAGTTTAAAATGGAGGATGTTCTCTTTACATTAATGCAACCAAATGGCTTCAGGCACTTTGAGGTTGCGATTTACAACTGTGAGTTGTCGCGCTTGAGAAAGCATTGGTTGTTCTTCGACTTCTTAAACGCCAATATCATGAGCGGCGCTTACGACAACTCTCTTTTCACGATACATAAAAAGCAAAGATTTAATGACTTTAATGAAGAAGGAGAAATTTCGAGTGACTGGAAACGAGTCACAAGAATGAGAGTCGATAGCCTTAATATCGACCACTTGAATACTGGACTCGAAGGTCCATTTGGATGGATTACTAGCGGAAGAGTTGACATGATCGGGGACGTTATGGTTCCTCCTGACAACAAGGACTTGAACATGAGTGAGATAGTTTCGATTATAGCAGAATCAATTAAAAAGGAAGCTAACAGATACAAGAATCCCGAGGTGAAGAAGCCACCGAAGCATCCTGACCAACACATGCGTTTAACCAGCAACGATGTGAATGATATTCTGAAGTATTTCGTTTTGGATTTAACCATACGTTTGAACAACGTCCGAGCCATGGTTCCTTTCCAAACTCCTGAGCTCAGCTACATCAATTATGCACTTATCAGGCCAATTGTAGCATACATAAACTCGAAGAATACGTTTATTGAGATCCACAACCGAGTCGTTAAGAGTATTCAAGACTTCAGTGGGTCGTGGACGATCTACGATTCCTTGTTGATGGATGACATATCGGAGGAAGTATATGATAATTTTGCAGACTACGTGGCAGACGAGCAAGCAAGGCTCTTCCGGATGCGGAAGGTTGGTTTCTGGTCCATTCAATTGCTATTCCAACTTATTGTCTTCGGTTTAGGAGCATTGACATAATGCATAAGGCTAGAACTGTATATATTAACTAGGAGAAATGAAGGAATGACAACTGAAAAGTAGAAAAGGATGAACTAAAAACCGTAGGAATAAATAACCAAAAAGGAGCAATAAATGCTGCTGTGACATGGGTCAACCTTATCACATTTACATTCGCAATACCAATACCAACAATGACACATAACTGACGAGACTTATTACCGCCAAAAGTAGAATTGAATTTCCGCTTGTCTTAAACATTTGCACGTTCTTCTCGGGGTTATAATAGGTATCAACCGAAGCGGCCTTGTAGACTCCTATGAAGTAGAGTAGAGATCCGTAAACAGTGTAAATGGTACCAACGGGCAAGAACTCCTTGGAAAAGAGTTTTATGATGAGAATGGAAAATGATAGACACCCAATGGCGCTCCTAGTGTAAGCACCTTCGTAGGTTCGCTGGTGAGCTCTTACGTCTAGCTTCAAGCCATTCGAAAGGATATCTATTCTGGATGGTAATCGCTCTCTCATGGGTGGAGGAGAAGAGTCTGCCATTTTGAGCTGTGTGATGACCGTAAAAGAGAATAAACCCACGACTCGATTTAATATGTGATCTGATAACCCGGTGTTCGACCACAGAGGCTATCTATCAGAATACCGACTGCAACAAGTATCTGTGAAGAAGAACTATACCAACATAACTAATGGATCCACAGTAGCGAATGCTTAAGCACTTAACAGTAGATGTCATATATACAGGAATGAAATATACGGTTCTGTTGGTATAGATGGTATAGATATGTGGAGAAGTGGTGGTAAGGACAGAATGAATAAACAAATTATAAGAATAGAATTGACACAGATATGGAAATCTCTCATATTAGCCCGAAAAGTGCTCTCGTAACTATACTCTTAAACCGTTGCTACCTCCAGTACAGAATACTGGGGTCAAATCCCGTCGTAATGTCCAATCGAAGGTGCAAAACCGAGGAAATGACAAATTCTAGTTGTGTCTTATATGCAAACCGCTTATATCACCACATTTAGGGGTGTTTGATATTGGACAAAAAAGGACTCAAGTAGCTTGGAAAGGGGCCAAACCAGTAGAAAATGGGATAAAGGTATAACCCATTTTGTTTTAGCAATCTGAAACAAGTCCCTTATCTGATTTCAGATGGACTCAACAATTTGAATAAAGTCACGTGGTATATCTTCAAAAGTCACGTGATTACATTTCTATTCCCTTAACTGTGAACGACGCAGAGACAAAGGAAGGAGAATGAGTTGGAGTAAAGAATTAAGAGATTAGATAGAAGTACTAAGAGGTATAAGAGTACTACGCGAGGAAAGACACTAAGAGAGTAACCGGAGAGCAATTTCAAAAATTAGCGTTAATCAGTCACTGTGTTGAATTGTTATTGCTATAATTATACGTGTTGTTGTATAGATTATTTCAGTGTCTTCGAATTGAATCGTCTGGTTTCTGTTGAATTGCACACTTATCAATAAAGCTTACAATTACAGTTAAGCAGTCAGCTCGAATTGTTTTAGTTGTATAATTTCTGGAGCCAAACAAAACCATCATTCTGTTGAGATTTTCAAACATCACGAACTCGATTGAAGCAATCATATACATCGATCTTGTCATCAACCGATTTAGTCCATACCTACCTTTAAAGCTTCATTTTACATTGTAACTTGTCTTATTCTACACTACAATCCATATAAACACACACACAATGGCTCCCCCAAAGAGATATTGGATAACAATCCCTTTGAATCCCAAGTTCTTAGCGAAGCTCCCCGACTTTCCTGTGCCCGTGTCCAAGACGAGGCTCAAGAAAATCGCCGCCGAAGAAAGAAAGGCTGCTATCAGTGCCTCTGCTTCAGGCTCGAAGGTTTCGTCTCCAGCTCCTGAGAACTCCAACTCGGGCAATTTGACAGCCGGAAATGGAGGTGCACCTGGTATAATCAGTAACTTCAAAATCAACTCTGGATTGAAAGAGTCGTCAACTTCTGGTTTGACCATGAACAGCATTTCCAACGGGCTCTATGCCTTGGACAAATCAGGGAAGCCCTGCAAGAGATGGGTAAAGAAAACTACCCAATTCAAAACTTTCAGTGGTTTCAAAGTGAAATACGTTTCGTACAAGCATAAGGATGAACACGAGAAGCGAACTCTAATAAGCGCTATAAATGAAGAGGAGACACCGTTGCCCGTTTCAGCTTCAGCCACACCAGACGTCAAAGCAGAGGCATGATTGCGGTTGTATGCCACTTCATAAATGTAGATTAGAATTACTGAACGTGTAAGGAGAGAATTGAACTCTCCATTCCATCTATTCACCTATTTCCCTATATAGATTACATAGCACTGAAAGTATACTTGTACAATAGACACTTCTTACAGGATAAAGGCTCCGAATAAACTGAAAATAACCGATTACAATCACTAACACTACTCTCGGTGAATTCTCTCACTAATTTCATATCAACATGCCCCAAAACCCACCTATTCCCCATAAGTCACTTTTGCTTCCAGAAGTGAAAAATGCGTTATGACTTTTTTTTTCAGCAATTGAAAGGTGCAACCATCTATCTTTGAGGTGTTAGGAATTGCCCTGTAGTAAGCACAGCAACTATTAGGATGTCTAGTATAGGAATATCGCGGACATTTGTTCCTGTCTTACGGTCGAGTCAGTCTTTCGTGCCAATAATAATACGAAATGGCCAATTCAGACAGTACTCTGCACATCATTCTAAGGACGAATCGTCTACACAAGCCAACCAGACCATCTCCCAGAAACAACTTTTATACACAACAGACCCACTAACACCAGGCTCCATCTTCTTCTTGCCCCATGGAACGCGTATATTCAACAAATTGGTGCAATTCATGAAAAACCAGCAAACCAAGTATGGATTCCAGGAAGTTATCACGCCTTTGATATACAAGACAAAGCTCTGGGAGAAGTCAGGACATTGGCAAAATTACAAGGATGACATGTTCAAGGTAGTCGGCAATGACGCCTCCAAGGAGGAGACTGAACATGAGCACACACATGAAAATCATACTCATGACGAAGGACTTCATGACTACGGGCTCAAGCCTATGAACTGTCCTGGACATTGCTTAATTTTCAGTAAGTTTGATAGGTCCTATAATGAACTACCAATAAGATACTCAGACTTTTCGTCGTTGCACAGAAATGAAGCCAGCGGAGCACTCTCGGGACTTACAAGGGTACGTCGTTTCCATCAAGATGACGGTCACATCTTCTGTGAACTTGGCCAAATCAACCAAGAGATCGAGAACACCATTAATTTGATCAAAGACACCTACAAGGTATTTGGAATTGGTGAAAATGACATAGAATACTATTTGTCTACTAGACCAGAGGATAAATACATGGGTGATATAGAGACTTGGGATAATGCCGAGGATCAGTTGAAGAAAGTTTTGGATTCTACTGCTGGTAATGGAAACTGGAAGATCAGAGAGGGCGATGGAGCGTTCTACGGTCCAAAAATTGACGTCTTATTGACAGATGCCTTCAAGAAGAAGCACCAGGTTGGAACTATCCAATTAGACTTCCAATTACCCCAACGTTTTGAACTAAAGTATGTAGCGGAAGATGGAACTCGTGATAACCAGCCGATCTTAGTACATAGAGCTGTATTTGGGTCTTTGGAAAGATTCTTTGCCATTTTACTTGACCATTACCAAGGAAAATGGCCCTTCTGGATCAACCCAAGACAAGCAGTGATTGTTCCAGTTAACGAGAGCCATATTGAAGCAGCCGAGTCTTTGCAAAAGCAGCTTTCTGGTGATATTCTCAATTCAGAGAGTAATATTTCTCCAATGACTGGATACAACTTCTACATTGACGTCGATAAGAGGGCTGAGACGGTAGGGTCTAGGATCAAGGATGCCTTGCTGAAAGGCTATTCATACATTATTATGATTGGAGACAAGGATATCCAAAATGGAACTGTGGCCATTAGAACCAGGGATGACAGAAAGATCCAGAATCTCACAGCCGAGGATGTCTACAAGAAGTTCATTGAGTTGGAAAGATCATACGAATGAGTTTCACCTTGTAAATATATCAGCTACATTTCTTGTACATATTCGCCATACATTCATATCTGAAGGTTTCACATTACAATTATACATACATCTTAGAAGTGTTACATCAGACTATTAAACTATACTATAAAAGTTATGTCTGGCATAATGCTAAATCTACATATATATTTCTATACATATAATAAAATACAAGAATGGAATACCATTAGTTTACATGCTTACTGCGCTCCGTAACCCTTAGCTACGAGGATCTTCTCGATCTCCGCCCAGAAGTCCTTGGCGATCATCTTGTCTCTAAAGCGCTTTGCACCTCTATCAACCTTTATTTCAGCAACGTTCCAGTCTTTGATTTGTGATGGGGTTGGGTCACCCTGGTAACTTAAGTAAAATCCAGCATACCTCTGGAATAACATCTCAGGCTTGGAGTACTTGTACTTGGAAAATTGCCATGCCTGACCTGTAGTGAAAATGGCAATGACGTTATCCCAGTATTCTGGTTTCGTGAACATGTCCACGTTATCAACGACCATTATCTGTTGAGCAATTGGGATCAATCTGTCCGATTTGTGATTCACAGTGACAAGACCGCCAGCTGGCTTGTTACTTGGATTTGGTTCGACGAATCTACCCTCTTCAAGGAACTCTTTTACATTAGATAATGACAACAACGCAGTAGTTGCTGGAGATACAATTATAATAGGCTTCTTCTTTGGACCGTTCGTCTGTGAGCTGTCTGCTGAGCCTGATGGCTTGGAGCGCTTCAATTGATTTATCAATCTCTTTGCATCGGAGACCAAGTGGCCAAAATCAATGTTTTTGGATCCACGTAAAGCGGCATTGTGGTCTATTGAGTCTCTTTCGAATTGAGAGATTCTTTCTATCTGTGGGTCATCCAATTTGTGCTTTTTACTTGAAGTAGAGTCAGCAGCTCCAGGTGCAGCCGAGACAGCAGACTTCGGTTTAGCCGATTCGCCGGATTCTTCATCCTTAACAAAGGTACACGAGTCGGAATTTCCGCTCAACCAAGTGGTCAACTCGGTCTTCACCAAGAACTTGAAGTCAGCTACGCCGTTTTCTGAGCACTCATTTTTATAGTCTACGATTGACGACTTGTCGTGCAACCAGCAGAAAACAACGGCCCTCAAGCTCTGGGGCTTTTCTTCGTTGTAAAAGTTTGTGATAGAATCAAGGTCGAAAACAGCACTTTCTACTGGATCCGTTCCGAATTGTACATGGCTAGCGTCTTTGATGGACTCGGTGGTTTCTCTCGAGTCTGATGAAGGGTCGATTTTCACGAAGGTTATAGGCTCGTTATGGGTTGTTGCGTGGTGCAACGCCTTGAGAGATTCCAGGCCACTCATTTCTAGGTGCGGGATGCTGATCGAGCGATATTTGCAACGACTACTGGCAATCTGGGGGAAGACAACTGCTGTGAATAGTTGGTTTCTTCGGTTTTGGAGTTTTTCAGTCGCTGATTGAAATTTGGGTGTGCCTGCAGGTGGGACTGGTGGTGTTAACTATGGGAGGGTATTAGAGTGGCTGTAGAAGTTATTACAAGTGACTGTTGGTGACAGAATGGAGTAATGTCAGTTGGTTGGAAGAGGATGGTAAAGGATTAGATAGGAGTCTGAAATTTATTTTGCTGTTTTTTGGGGATATTGTATGGAAATGTATAAAGAGTTGGATGAGTTTAATGTTATCTTATTGTATGAGAGCTAATATGAAGCAGTGGAAAGCAGTGGGAAAGTAGTCGGACGCAATGGTTTTAGTTCATACTTGAATCCTCTGTTATTTAAATTTATAAAAGCTACTAACATGGCCCATGAATACAATACGATACAAAACAATACTGTTAGTACGTTTTTGCATTCTACCTTCACATACATCCACCATTTAGGCGTGAGCACAGGAAACAGAGCACACTAAACAGTGAGCACGATAAAATTAGCTACAACAGAATTCACACCACCATTCTACTCACTCTCGGTTACATAATCGATTACGCAACACAATACTCACTCACTCACCACTACCACGTCCCATCTAATCAGTTCGTTCCAGACAGACGGTCCCTGCACACACTGCAGCCGGTACTAATCGCTATCATTCGTGATTATCTAATACGTGAGTGTAACTACGTCACACCACAGTCGCCTTCTTCAGTAGTTGCTTCTATTCCCAACACCAGAGTTGAATGAATCATGACATGCACCTAACAGTCGACAAGGCCACTGCGACTAAATGGGCCGAGCAGGCCCAGAAAACTCTACAAACAGCCCAGAAATTGTGTACTAATGCTCAATCTCTGCTCCACGCTACAACATACCAGTTGACGTCCCACTTGCCAGAAATCCTCGAGAATGCCAGCGACTTGTACGAATCGTTGCGGAGACAGTACGAGATGATCACCAGAATCGTGGAGGCATTGCGCCGAAGTTCTCGTGACCAATTGTTGAATCGTTTGCTGAAACAGCACTCCATTTTGCTTACTCCAGCATTGGTGAATCTAGAAGAAATTGTGCTGCAGCTTCTGCAAACACCAGTGCCGTCGTTTTTGATTGAATCGAAAGAAGAAAGTGGCATTGTGCGAGATGCTGAAAATAGAACTCTTGCTGATTTCATATCTACAGATTCCATAAATCTCTTGAAGAGAAACATCGATATTTACACAGCCAACAGTATAAAAATACGGCAGTTTCTAGACAAAAAACTACAGGATTCAGTACTAGATCCGGTCCATGATATAATAGCCAAAAAGTACAATCGAGTAGTCAACTTGTATGATGAAATAACACCATTACAACTTGACATAAAATCTGTAACGACGAATGTCTCGCCGTATGACTCCAACAATTGGATAGGAACGCTCTTGAAGGAAAACTCTTCGTTGGAGAATGAGCTCGTGTCCATATTGGAAATGTTAACGAACCACTACGACCAATGTACCCAGGGTGTGCAAGTATTCAAAAGCGGCAATTCTTCTGGTGTTAATTTAGAAGTATTACAAAACGATGCCATGGAGCTTCCCGAAGTTTTAAAAGAGCTTCACACAGTATATGATATCATAGTCAACAACGAAGCTCGAGCACAAAAATTCCTCAATTCAAATTCTCCAAAAATAGATGCATTGATTTCCTTGATCATGGAACAGTTGGATTTCTACAGGACGTTTAAGTCTAAGAATATTCCAGAATTTATGGTGATCTTCACGGCATGTGAGGAGATACTTATGAAGTCGCCAGACTCTTCAGATCAAGAGCAGACACCAATAGAAAGGTTCACAGATACAGTTAATCAATTGGTGTACCACTACACTCAATTTTTGAATGTGTATAAGTCAAAGTATTTGTTAGAATCTCATCACGAGCAGTATACTTATCCAAGGAAATTCCTTGCTAAGTTAACAAAGTTCTTGAATGAAGAGTTGTACAAGCTTCAGGTGGACGAGAGGGAGAGACGCAAAGCGTGGCTCTCAAAGAACGGAGAGTTTATTCCCAAGGAGTTCAAATTGCAGGGAGAGCACAACCAACCCATTATATCACAGATCATCACTGAGGGCTTGGAAGATATCCAGAAGGACGGCGAAGAGGCAGAGCACAATATCGCACAAGAAAGAGACTTGATAGAGTTAATAAGAAGTATGCGAGATGTAGACGAGAGAAGGTATTAATAAGTAGTAATTATGAATAGTTAGATATATATAGTTAGATACTCATTCTATGTATAATTATGGTGACTTTTTTGCATCCAGCGCACATCACTACAAATACATATAATGAAAGCGAAGGAACCCCAGTAGAAAATATGGGCAAAATAGTTAGTATTTCTCGATATCTCTATATACTGACCAGTAACAAGTCTACATTCAGACATCAACCAAGACCACTAATACATAACCACCATCTTGTACTCTCTAACATAAGCTGCAACTTTCTTCTAATTGCAGCATTCCTTATACGCCGGAATTTTGATAGTACAGATGTAGGATTTGTTTCAATAGATAAATACAAGAATCATCTGGATACTTCATTATAACGTCGTAGTTGTAGAAGATCACAGGTGGTCTATACATAACCGAGTATATGGATACATCCCGGAATGTCGTATCTCCGAGGACTTTCGTTCACCAAGGGAGCTGTCGAAAATGGAGAGACTTCAAGCAACTCCGGTAAAAGTCTGTTTACGGGGATGATGAGTGCTGCGAGAAGAGGCAGTTACTCTGACTACTCCGACGAGGATGAAGACATCGCCGAGAGGGAAATGCCCAGCAATAGAAAGGATGAAGAAGAGCCCAAAAATATAGAAATATCGTTCAATATTAACAAAGAACCCCTAAATATGTCATGGTTGAACTCTGCGGGCCATAACCAGCATGTCCAAACGTACGGAATTGGAGCACAACTTTTGATGAAAATGGGCTATCAGGAAGGTAAAGGGCTTGGTGCCAATGAAGAAGGAATTGTGAAACCAATTGAAACGACTCTTAGACCCAAGGGATTAGGAGTGGGTGGAATCAGAGAGAGAACACGATCAGATGCCAAAGACGAAGATATTGATATGATTTCAAGCGAGGATGAGCTGGAGGTTAGAACTGCACCAAAAAGAATCGACTTGTTCAGAATAATTGAAGCGTTAGAGATAAGAGATGTCAAAGTGCCGAACAAATATGTAGTGTTGTCTGATAGATATACGCTGTCATCGTATTCAGATTCTTTGTACTACGAAGTTAAAGAGGCATACGTTTTGCTCAGCAGGTTAAATGAAGAATTAGAGCAAGTCGAGGGGCAAGAGAAATTTCTCACATATAATTTAAAGGACTTAGACTTGAAATTGAAGAAAGTAGGAGACGATCATGAGAGCACGACTGCTGCATTGAAGATAGCGGAAGAAAATATCAGCTTAATACAGGGCGCCAACAGCGAGGCTGACCTAATTGAAATTACCAATAGAACCATCAGTCAGCTAATGGAGCCAATAACAAAGTCATATTCTCAGGTTAGAGCCCTCTTCGTCTCTGTGATTTCGACCGTAGTACCGAAATTGTTTGAGGCATACCCCCAAATCGAAGAAGGTATTCCATCGCCTCTTCTCGACAATTTAACAGAATGGTCTTTACTATTCCGGGAAATTCAAACTGCAAGCTCAGACGATTTGAATTACTTTGACTCATTGTTATTTATAGAGATAGCCAAAAGATTTGAGCTGATCATCGCGTCGGAATCAAATTTGGAGGATAAGAACGGCCAACTTTTAAACCAAATTCATGATTGGACATACGCTCCAATATTAATAGATCCACAATTATGCATTAGAAAATTGATAGGAGATATCATTGTTCCGTTTATGAAAGAGACATTGAGTGAATGGACGCCACACAATTATTATGACAGTTCCCCTACCTATCTTATCGATTATATGGCTTCTCTTCATGAAGAAGCTTACCTCTTTCAGGAGGTGATAGATATAATAGTCAAAAAATACCTACAATTCATCAATTATGACATCGAAGATTCATTTTGGCACCAGAGTAATCCTTTTGATGCCGACATCGAAGAAGGAATCGTCAGCCAAATAAGCCGCTTCAACTCTGTGTGGATGCCTCTATTAGAGCAGGCAGATCACGAAGGTTCCGCTATTTCTAAAAGAATTCTTGAAGAATCATTACTCCGTTTTTTCACCGCTTGCGATTATCAGCTTGAGCCTAAGAATCATTCAGCATTGAGTGTTGCCTTTCGAATTACCGAATCCCTTTTGAAGCAAAACGAGACAGCGACATTGATATTAGTACAGTTTGGGTGGGGTAACAACTGGATAAAGTCTATCAGCCAAATATCATACCAGACCCCTATACGACTTTCAAATTGGTATGCAATGTGGTACACTTATATTATGATGCAAAAAGAAAAATTGGGACCAAAATTAATAGAGGTTTTCGACTGGTATTTTAATGTTGCATTGGGTATCATAAATGGAAGGGTAATAATAGACGACTCCCCGTTACCAAAAATAGAAGGAAAACTGTGGAATAATCAGTCAGAAGTCTTTCGTTTCCTAGAATCCAACGATCACAGACCGAATGCAAAAACGGCTGGTAGCGCAATCAATGTGCATGGCATTCCTTCTTACCAGCTCATGACATCGTTTAAAGATGTTGTTGCAGAGTATTGCCTTGATAACGGGTTGCTTTTGGCTACAGAAAGGAGCCGTTTCCACCAGGCTTTGGGACATCCTTTGTTCACCATACGAAGCGGATCAGGAAGCAAGTTATGGTGTTACATACACGACGATGTGTTGTGGGTAACGAAAGCGACTGTGGCAATAGAGGAAGTAGAATACGAGCCCATAAGCTTGGATGATATAAGAGCGTATTTATGAGTGGGCTAAACTATAAGTAAACTGTACCAATAGACTGTATAATATGTATATAATATAACTGTATGAAGTTTAAATTTTGCACCCACTGAGAAAAACGGAGCTCGCTAATTAGATGCCGAAAAAAGAATGAAAAATAACGGGCCACCATTAGATATTGGAAAGAAGCACTTTCTTGGAGGAAGTATCCATAGGGTCTGCTACGTGTATTGTTATCATGTTGTCTAGAGCGGTAAGAGGAAATATAAGTAGCCGTGCGTTGACCGTTTCCAGGTTAATTGCATGTAATGGTTATTCTGTAAGATACAACTCTACCGGTGGTGCTGGTAAACCAACTGGCACAGAACAATCTGGCGACAAGAGAGAAACGGCTGGTATTATTGGTACTGTGAAAACCAAAATTGAGGACACAGACAAGCTTTTCAGGAAAATAGGAGATGAAAAAACCCAGGAATCCATTGTGGTCATAAAATACTTCCGTAGAATCGGGGTTTTCTCCGTTCTTGTTGTCCTTGGAGCAATTGGTTATGCTAGTCAGAAGGTTGTTCCCCACGAAGAGGTGATTGAAATAGACGATTTGAGGACCGACGTACGTAGCTTGGGTACCGAATCGAAAGAGAAATAGTCCCAGACCAAAATAGAGCCCATATTGCTACGAAATTGCCGATTTTTCACAGCAATCTTCTATCTAGCCTTGTAAATAGCAATGTATAAATCCGCACCTCATAGTTAAGCCAAATTTTAGCGCCCATAGTTAAGACTCAATAAACCACCCAATACCTCGAGGTATTTGCACCAAAAATTTGCCATATTCCTCCAAACTTCACCAATAGCCCACTGCAACCCCTATCAACCAAAGCCGATCCATTTCTCCAAATTTCACAATAAGCCAAACCCACTTCATACACCTTTTGCATCTACTTCCATCTCCAAAGTCCACTATCCTTCCTGCAGATAGACGCTTAGTCATCTCCGACTTCCACTACGAACAAAGCCGATGATAAATGAAAAGTTGGATTAGAGATCAATGAATAGAACTGGAAAGTAGACCATATTTCTAGTGGAAGTGTAGTTTTCGTTTCAATAGTAGCATCGTCATGTACAGATATATCGCCAGATCGCCTTTGTTGCGCCAATCGGCTCAAAGAGCCAGCCAGAGATTGTACTCTTCTTCTCACCAGTCCTCTGCCAGAGCCTTCAGATCTATGAGCAGCAAGGGTATGTTTGCCGCCGCCGGTTTGGCACCAGTGATTTTGGCGTATGGATACTTGAACAGTACCAACACCAACAGCATCTACAATGAGGTCGACCAGGAAAAAATCAAGAAGGACATCAAGAGGGCCGCCAGTGACGCCACTGAAAAGGTGTCAGAGGGCATTGATTCTGTTAAAGCTGAAATCAAGTCTGAAGTCGACTCCGTATTTGGTGATGAGTCTGCTGATGAGTCCAAATCTGAGGCTGCAGTAGAAGGTGCTGTTGCTGAGACTACTTCCGGTGAAGAAGGAGAAGAAAGCGACCCTCATGCCGGTGCTGCTTACAATCCAGAAACCGGTGAAATCAACTGGGACTGCCCATGCTTGGGAGGAATGGCCGATGGTCCTTGTGGAGACGAGTTCAAGGAGGCATTTGCATGTTTCGTTTACTCGGAGACCGAGCCTAAAGGAATTGATTGTATCAAAAAATTCGAGGCCATGAGATCTTGTTTCAAGAGATACCCAGAGCATTACAAGGAAGAGTTGTACGAAGACAGTGACGAGTTGCCAAGCGGCGATGATGCCCAAGAAACTACCGTTATTGTTGAGGAAGTAGAGTCTACCAAGGTTGAATTACCAGTCACCGAAGGTAAGGAGAACTAGATGTTGGGTAGCATATAGAAAATCCCAGTGGACATTCTCAATCAAATGAGACTGGAAGCTCAATATCTCACCTACTTCTTTATTGGGTAATTAGTAGCCCTCGGTTGATAATGGATCGTTTCTCGACGTAGATAGAGAATGGTGCTCAAGAGGTGGCCACAACGCTCTTAGAAACAATGGGCAGGTCTTTAAAAAAGCTGATTTATTTATACATAGTGATCATACAGATATACTTATATATTGTACATAGGAATAGTTATATTATGATATCACCCTACTAAATGTAGTCTACTGAAATCATCTTGTTGACGCCAGGACTTCTTAAGAGTGACAATTAAATCTACAAGACTACTCTGTTTTACTCTTTAGCCATTATTACTCATTATCTAGTGCTAACTACCTCTGTAGTGTATCTATAAGAATATCTATATCGACATTCTGCCAAGGAATGGAATGCATTATTCATTATGTTTGGAGCAATTGATCTTAATTGACAGATTTACTAATTCTTGCCTATTTGGGTTGCTACCGAATGCCCGTATTTCAACATGAACATCTTGATGAAGTAGGACGGGGCCGATTTATATCAACTCTATCATAAGTTCGAATGTTTTTGCGACGTCCTATGTCGCCAGTTGTGGCCGCTATGCCAACCCTGGCTACTTGAACGAATAACTCGTTGACGGAATCCAATCTCTTTGAAGAAAGCTCCCTCAAATCGGTACTCCAATCTTCTACATAATCACCGACGCTGACTTTTGTGTTAGAAGTGATTATTTCTTGTATTTCTTCCAAGTCCACGCATCTTTCATTGACTTTGTCTGTTTTGTTTCCTACTATCACCACTCCTGGTCTTTCTACATGACAGAATTCCATGAAGCGCCTGAACCAATCCCGCACACTTAGCACGGACTCATAGTTTGTAATGTCGTATACCAAGACAACCACATCGGTTCCTCGGTAGAATGCTTGGGATATAGAGTTAAACCGCTCTTGGCCCGCTGTATCCCAGATCTGGAGATTTACTTGCTTGGGGGACGAGTCGGCCGACTGACTGTTCAGCTCTCGTTCGTCTAATTCGACTTCGTTCTCGTGTTCTAGTCTTCTTGTAATTGGTTTTTTTGGTGCCGACGGAGGTACCGTCACGGTGGTTGTAAGGTAGTCTCCTCCAATGGTCGCTCGGTAAGCGTTGGTGAATACATGATGTACAAACTGTGAACGAAGACATGTTTTTCCTACGCCCAGGTCTCCTAGAAGAACGACTTTGAGCGTTGGTGGTGGAGTCGGTGCTGGTTTATCGTTTGGGTTCGGATTCAGCGATGAAGACTCCATGATGCAAAAATGATAGACGAGATACGGCTGTAGAATGAATTACGAGCCAGAATGGAGAAATGGTGAGAATGCAGTTGTTTCTTGAATGAAGATGCTAGAAGAGATCGAAATGGCGGCTTGAAAGGATATGAGATCTCGAGGTTGTGTCTATCCCGCTGGGTTCTATAGTCCGCTTCGTTGCGTAGTTGATTCCCGTATAGTTGGAATTTATCGTCTGATTAGACGGGAGACTATGAAAAGCCCTGGTGGGGACGGTGCAGAGGGCCCAGTTCTTGGATCGAGGGACGTGGGTACGAAGCCCGATGCTAATGGTGAAGCAAAAATATGGCAAGCTAGTACAACACGGAGGAGATAAACAGTGCTGCTAATTGAATGTCTATTCGTGATCCTGAAATCGGACAAACAAAATCACAGACCGAGACACTAACAAACAGAGCGCAGCTTATCTATGGGGAAGGTCAGTAATGGGGAGAGCCAATAGTGGACAGTGAGGGGGATGTAGTAGCGATCTATAATGTCATAAACTGCTATATAGAGCTATGTAGAGTTGTATAGCGCAATCTTTTGTTTTGTGTGTTTTGCTACAGTTCTATATTCATGTGTTTATGTATTTATGTATTTATATGTGCATCCTTCCGTCGTACCATCTCTCTCGTAAGTACATGAAATGCCATACTAATGTTATTGTAATGACGTATCGCTGTTTGAGGCTGCCTTTTTTCTGCTGCACAGAGTAAAGTGGCAGTGAGGCTGCTAGGTAGAGTGCGAGGGGAGGTCAGTAGTGAGGTTGTTAATTAGGTAGTGAGGGTGATACTATCGATGAGAGATACTAGTTTCGCTGTTATATCCTTGAATAAGCTCTAAAAGTCGCTAAGGGATTGCTTCAGAGCAAGAAGAGCACATTTTGGATCGTATTTATTGTGATTTGTGGCAGTCTACCTGAAAAATGACAGTGAAGATTACCGTTGGTGGCACTGCGTATTGGGAAAAATGTAAGAGGCTACCATCTCTCGCTATTCAGTAAGCGACAGAGAGACAGAGCTGTTAGAGTGTTGCAAACTATTGCCCCAGGTCCAGGCGACTAAAATTTGGACAAAATCCCGTAGAATAACCGAAACAGTCATATCTCTAGTTCCAAGACTAAATGCCCACTGCTCTCATTTCATCTATTGTGGCTATGGGCTTCCGACTCTGACATTCATTAGTTTCATTCCTTCGCTAATTCTAAACTATGAGACCCAATTTCACGAATGCAGGTGCAAATATGCACCACCAGCATAGCAATCTGGCTACTGTGCACTGTATAATTCACATACAACACTCACTGAACAGTAACCAATACAGCCATGACTCCAACCATGGGAAAAACGTATACGAACGGCAAACACCAAGTAAATACAAATTAGCCCCACTATTCATAACTAAAAATTACAAGTTACAAGTTACTTTCCACTCCTCCAACATTACCCATTTCACTCCTCCATCATTACCCATCATCCATCACATTACTCCCACAGCTTAACAAAACGGCAAAGTCACACACTCCCAGCTTCGTGTGCGAGCCGTTCCGACGTTGCTACCATTTTTTTCGCGCGTGTCAAATGTGCGAAATCCATCCAACTCTATTTATCTTCGCTATCGTATTTCTCTACTCCACCTCCGTCCGTCTGCTGTATCCCTCACGCCAGGACTCGACTCAGCTTCTCAAAGTCCACAATGAAGATCTACTACATCGGTATCCTCCGCACAACCGGCGAAAAGGCCCTTGAGTTGACCTCCGCCCGTGACTTGTCCCAGTTCTCGTTCTTTGAGCGTACTGGTGTCTCTCAATTCATGACTTTCTTCTCGGAAACCGTCTCCCAACGTACACAAGCGGGCCAGAGACAGAGTATCGAAGAGGGCAACTACGTCGGCCACACATACACAAGATCAGAAGGTATTGCCTGTGTCGTCATCACCGACAAGGAATACCCAGTCAGACCAGCATACACATTGATCAACAAGATCTTGGAAGAGTACCTCTCATTACACCCAAAGCAAGAATGGGCCTCCATCACCGCCACCAGCACTTCCTTAAACTACGATACATTAGAGCAATACTTGAAGAAGTACCAGGATCCTTCGCAAGCGGATTCTATTATGAAGGTCCAGCAGGAGTTGGACGAAACCAAGATTGTTCTCCACAAGACTATCGAGAGTGTTTTGCAGAGAGGCGAGAAATTGGATGCCTTGGTTGACAAGTCTGAGGCGTTGTCAAGCTCCTCTAGAATGTTCTATAAACAAGCCAAGAAGACCAACTCATGTTGTATCATTATGTGAGTGTGCTAGAAGCGAATCCAGAATCAACACAAGCAGATAGCGTTGAGGGCAAATACTTCTTAGCATTTGGGAATGGGTGCAATTGAATCGTCACTGCCTTCGTTATTTGCTATTGCATTTCTACGCTTGACAGTTCCACACATCTTGACGACGCACAATACCCAAGAACCTCCGGTCCATTTTCACTCATTATCCTGTGAGTATACTCTTGTGTTGCTTTAGCATACGTTCTTCCTATACTTCACAAATGCCTGTTAATCTTTTAATATCATCTGTTGATGGATATCCTCAAGCATCCCAGCACATGCATGCGAGTCATTTACATCTTCTAAATTTCGTTATAATCTGGTTATATCCTTACTTCTTCTAATGTCTACTAATTTACGCTACGGTAATATACACTATATTGAAAATAAAAACTTTTGCTCATAAATCTATAATGTTTATTTTATCGCTCCTTATATAACTAATGACTGATATTAAGTCTATGACTCTTTTATTCATTAAACTTGTTCAATGAAGGGATTAATATTCCCCAAATCAATGGGAAAATACCCTTCGCATTCGTAACCAGTATTAACTTCCACACAGCTTTGAAACATTAAACACCTTCAACGTTCTCTTTGACAACATCGAATGCCTTCAACAACTTACGACGAGCACCTAAGGCAACAACTCCCTTCGATTCCAAAGCATCGTTGTCAAATTCAATCAACTCACGCCAAGGTGTATCCTTCAAACAATCTGTATACTTATGCAAACGCAACAATTTCAACCACGCAGGGATGTTATTCAACAACTCGATGTTCGTCACCTCTGTAGGCATCGATGAGTTCGAAGAGGTCAAGTTGTTACTGCTGGAGGAGTTGCTAATGCTGGTAGAGCTGATGTTGCTTGAGTTTATTCCGGATAAACCCTCAACCTTCAGCTCGCTCTTTTTGTTCTTTGGGGACTTGCTGCTACTGTTGGCGATATTACGGTGAACCGAAACAGGCACAGATGATGAGTTGAGAGTTCTGTTAATAGCATCCTCATACGCAAGAACTTGGCTCATTGGTTGCTTTAACTGCTGCTGGCCCAACTGTTGTGACAGAGGACCAAATTGGTTATGTTGGCCGCTGCCTTGTTGCTGGGCGTAGTTAAAGGCACCATGAACATGGTGGTGTTTTCTGTTTGAGTCCAATGCAACCCTTGAGTTAATAGTCGTCAACGCACCAAGTTTTAATGCTGTGTGGGCATTTAAATCTCTTGGATCTTCAGATTGTCCTCCAACGGCTCCTTGTTGACTCTGGTGCAACTGTTGCGTCTGTTGCAGCTGCTGCAACTGCTGCTGTTGCTGGAGATGCTGGTGCAGCTGTTGTTGTTGGTGAGGATTCTGTTGTTGGCTTAAATGGTGAGGAGAGTTACCAGCAGCCAACTGGAGAAAGTTAGTCTTTTCATGCAAATGAGAAGTCGGAGAGCGCGCCCTCTCAAACTGCTGATGGGCATTATATCTCCCACCAATAGCGCTGCTCATGTTAACAAGACTAGGTTCAGCTGACTTTGGTCTTGTATTCTTCTGATCAACAAAGAGGAACTGTCCAGCTCTGTAACCATTTGGCTTTGGTTTAGGTTGATGAAGATGCGAAGTTGATTGCTGTGGTTGTGGTTGATGCAACTTGGAAGAAGCATCATTTCCAAGATTCAAGTTCTCAATATCAGAGTATAAGTCCTGTTGAGGGTATGCACCATACGAAGACATATACTGTTGTTGCTGTTGTGGCTGGGTGTGTTGTGAAGTCAAGTGACTCTCCAATTTCGATTTGAATGTCAAGAGAATGTCTAAAGGCAAATTACTGCACAAGTAGTCAATCATGGAAACAGTATCTTGAGGCGGCAAATTCTCTATCCAGGAAGTGAAAGAGAGCAAATCCAGGTAGAAAGAAGATGATTGTTGCTGTTGCTGTTGCTGAAGTGGGTCTACTTGTTGATGACGGTTGAAGAAATTGGAAAAGTCATTGACGGACACCGGCCTGTTAGGAATGGAAGCAAGAGGGAAGTTGGCCGAAGTAGCGGCGCCGCTAGCAGCGTTGTTACTGTTGGATGCTGAAGCAGTATTGCCATTGTTACTGAGAAGCAGAGCAATACCAGCATTGGCTCCAGCTACGTTTGGAATCGGTGAAATGGCAGTTTCGCGGAGCAAGGGATGGCCGGTGAGAGGGGTGTTAGAGCCTCCAGTTCCTAAGAGGTCTGATGAGAAACCATACTTAGAAGCAGAAGGGGCCAACAAACTCTGAGAGTTGCCCATTGACAGGGCAGAGGGAGCGGTCGAAACCGAATTGGTAGAATTAGTTGAATTTTTGGATTCTTTGTTGTTCCTTAAGTCCAAGTCCAAATCTGCGGTCAATGTCTCAAATTCGTGTTGCAAGTTGTAGCCAACACTTTGCTGTCTGTCGGTGTGTCCCACAGGGAGAGGATTTTGGATTGCGACGTTGGATGGAGTAGCTGTCGAAGACGATGCAAAGTGAGCAAACTTGTGTTGCTCCAAAGGAGGCGGCGACAATATTATAGGTCTCTCCATGATTGAGTTGATGGAGTCAGAGCTTTGGGTGGGATCCATTAATCAATATGAATGTTAACACTAAGGATCTAGTAGTCGGCGGACGCTGGCGTCGACTGGGTGGGACTATGACGTAATAGAGGGACGAGATCTAGACGCACAAGATGAAGTGAATCGGAAGCTGTCAAATCGGCTTCTTGGCTAACTCTTATTGTAAATCTAATTATCAGCAGTAATGGTATACTTAGCAGCAGAATCCAGCAATGATAATCGTTCGTGTCCAAGCAGTAGCCTTAAGTGGGCAAGATTATGGGGCGATACGGTTCGATGGAGAATGACACAGAGAATCCGTGATCAAAATCCTATGGGAGTTATTGGCTTTAGAGAGCGTCACAAGCAGCCCGAACGGAGGATTTTTTGGTATGGCGGCAGAGAATTGGGGATCTTCTGCCTAGCGCTGTACTCACAGTGATGGACCGAATGTCTAACTTTGGCGATGTAGGGCACAATTACCAGCACAGCAAACGTCGAGTTTTGGGGAAGATGCTACACGCACGGACTCACAAACCAAGGGAGAGCTGGGATACTACGCACAGACACAAGAGGGACTCGCTGCGATGAATTGAATGGCGTGTGGAGAAAGAAACCGGACTAACACGCTTTCGTGGTGGGATTTGGAACTTCAACTTTTACACCAGAAAATTGGCTGCTATTTCATTTCCGTTAGCGAGCCCGAAAGAGTGAGAGTGAGCGAGAAAAAAAATTGTGAGATGAAGTCCTGCAGGGGGAGCGGAGGGTGGTGGGAGAGAGCGGTCGTGCACTGGGGCTGCTGGAGGTTGGAGGATGGAGAGTTGGAGAGTTGGATCACGTGGGTGGACTTCTTATGGTAGTTTGTTCTGTGAGTGTGTCTGTGAGTGTGTCTGTGAGTGTGTCTGTGAGAATGTCCGTGGGTGTGTGAGTGTGTGAGTGTGTCCGTGAGTGTGTCTGTGAGTGTGTGAGTGTGTTTGTCTAAAAGAGTGTGCAAGCCTGTGCCTGTGTGAATGCTTCTGTTTCCTGTTTCTTGTCTCTTGTTTCTCTGTCTATGTCACTCTTGTCGGCGTCTTGTAGTCTTTGCGAGTTTGTGTACGACAGAACAATAGTGTGGGCTGGACTAGTAGTTGATAGTATTACGTTGTTGCTAATAGTGTACTAGTCCTAATTATGCGTATTTTTACTGAGTAATATAGTGGTGTTAGTCCTACATATGCATCTCCGGTGACAATGGGAAGTAAGAATACGTGTGGTGAACTTTAATAGGGGTGTATTGCAGCTAGTACCACGAAAACCCTTTTACTATGTATGACTTAGCTATGCTTTCCAAAATTATGCCGAAAGGGACAATTCTGGGCGTGCTCGAGGGATATACACAATAATATTTGTTGCTAGTAGAAGTAGATAAAGATAATTGTCAGTTCGCTTCATACATTTTTGGCTGTATCTATAAAATGTCTTCTAGTTAGAATTAAAACCTCTGCAACTCACGAAGCCACTGCCTCCGTAACTGAGCACAATTATAATCTACCATGGAGCAGTGCAGGTTACGTGCCACAGGTATGTTGGCTTGTGAAGCTGATGTCTTGTTGTTTAAATGGATATATTGAACGTCCTTTCAGTTGGGTGCAAAAAGGGTGTTGAGCACTTACGGCACTTCTGATTTCGGCAAATGAAATCTTTGAAGTTGCAACTGTAACCTCTAATGTGTATTGCCCATACCTCTTCTACAACGAACTAATTCCGTTCTTTCTCTTGTTACATATATTACATATCCTGTATTACATCCATTCTATCTCACTACTTCTCTCTATTAATTAAGTAGCAACGTCCTAAAATACAATTACCCGCCAAGAAGCGACCCTATCCTACCAATTCTCTTATTCAGCATTTCTATGGAGCCAAAATTCCTTATTCTCCCTGATTATGTCACATGTGTACTTTAATTCAGGTAATAACTCAGCAATGTTGTTGAACAAGTTCTCCGCAAATGTATTGATGAAGAAGATTTGTCCCTTGTGCAATGTGGGAACAGCATCCAAAATGCTGTCCAACTTCTGTGGCACTCTTTCGTAAACTAAATCCTTCGAAAGGTCCAACTCTATTTCATCCAAACTGATCTTTTTCTCAAGCATGGCTACCTCGTCGAACTCTCTTGCAAGAACCATTGCCCATTGCGAAGACACCCTTAAGGGTCTTGTCACGTTGGAGATATCTGCACATTTAATCAAAAGCGATGAAATCAACTTAACTCTATTATTGTGCTTTATGAAATCATGAGACCTCAAGTTCTTCAAGCGATCGATATACTCGAAGTGCTCTGCCATATCGGTGGCTAAGATACTAGAGATAATAATCTCGCGTAATGACAATTCAGACTTCAGCTCACCCTCTGTGTGAACAGTCAACAAAGTGGGCCAATTGACGGCCAAAATCTTGTTAATGAAGACTGAAGAATGGAACAGTTCTAGCACCGAACGGTCATTGAACAAAATCGATGTTGGAGCCAAATTCTTGATCATAAAGGCATTGGTAACACCTGGGTGGCCCACGTCATGGCCCAAAGCAGCTATCAACAAACCAAGCGTTTGCAAATGATTTAAATGATTTGGAGAATGGGAGGGGGAGCTCGACTTTGTAGCTCTGTTAGTAGGAGCACAAGAACCTGATATTGGAGTGACCTTTTTTGGTGGCCCTGGATTGCCAAAGAGTGGGACAAGTTCCTGTTCTGCAGTATCAAGGTAGTTTTCCCTAAGAAATTCGTCATCTTCAGACTTTGGGTCAATCTTCAATTGCTTGAAGACAGGTAAACAGTCTAATCTGATCAAAAAATGAAAACAAGCTTGCAAGACATCGACTGCATGACGGAAGTTATGGAAGGGGTTACCATTCTTGTATGAATCTCTGACCATGAATACAAATCCTAACAACTCATTGGAAGTAGGAATGTGCAAACCAGTGTCCGAGTGGTTTTTCTCAACCTGTCTCAATGCATATTTAATCATCAAGAAGACCGAGTAGACCAAATCATCGTTGGTTAGCTCGTGAGCAGGGAAAGCCCAATGACCAACAGCATGACACAACAGTGCCAAATGGCCAGAGGAATGATCTGTAAGCAAAGACTTGAAATCGATTTCTTTGATGATGAGATCTTTAAGGTGAATGATGTGATCAGTAGTGCGATGCGACTTGTTGGTGTTATTATTGAGAATGAAAGACAAGGTGGAGATGACCTCTTCAAGCTCACGGTCACCAGATTGTTGTGAGTAATGATCGTTAATGGGAGTTGGTCCGGTTCCTGTCCAGGTCTCGACACGAGATATTCTGTTGGCGATTAATCTTTTGACCAGCGAGATCTTGTCATTAATCTGGGAGTATGCCGATAAATGCAATGGGAGGACTATGATGACGTTCAAGTGGAGGAAAAAGTACTTGAGTACAAGCTCTTTGTCGGCAGGGGTTAGCCCATCAAGCGTACCTTCTTCACCAGATATGGCAGAGTCGAGTACGATCACTATGGGATGGTTTGTATCAGTCTCGCTATTTCCTTTGGAGAATAAGAATGCAATGATGTCACGGAACGTTTCGAAATACGTGAACGATATGTGGGAGAGGTTAAATGCTGGGACTTCTTGGTCATCGCGAATGAGCGATAAGACTTCAGCCATGGTGGTATATCGTAATTCTGAGTTTGATGAAATGCGATTTGCTTGTGGAGCTGTTGGTACCAGGCGATGAAAAGATGAAAGGGATGCCGTGATTTAACTATGAATAAGCCTGGATATTCCCTCTGATGGGTGGCTAAAGCTTAAACCTTGTTTCAATGGCGTGAATGCAAAATAGCGGTGACACACCAACGAAGAGATGCAGCCGAGGGGTGAAAGCTAGTAGTATGGTATACTAACACGGCTTGGCAAGGCTAATGGAGATGTTTCCAATCGGAAGTATCCAATAATGGGTTGCAAGATCCTCCAACCTTGTGATTATAATTAGCTGGCGCTGTGATAAGTGTCGGGCGATGGCTTCACGGTAGAGATGCTCTTATTTCCGGACTATGACCTATCAACGACGACGACACTGGTGATATTCTAACTGAAGGGGCCGATGTGGAGCTTTGGCTGTGTAGTGGATGACTGTGCTGGATGAGGAACAGCGGGCGATTATTGGTGATGATATAACAATCTTCAGGAAGTCGTTTTTACTCAGAGGAACCACAGACTAATAATAATATCTAAGACTGCTACCAGTGCTACTAATAATAATTAATATTATTACTGATACACTATCCAGATGCTACTAGTAGCGGGCTGTCGATGGGACTGGATAATATACGCTATTAAATTCGGATTCTACCAAGATCTCCCCTATGATCCAGAAAGAAAAACCCTGAAGCAAGAATAAGAATGGAACCTGTATTAATACTAGCTAGCCGCCCAATGCAACAATCTTGCTGTAAATTACAATTCCTTGTAAATTGCAAGGTTTGATCTTGGAAAGATGATAAATTTCTTTTTTTTCTGGCGTCACCTGGAAGTTGCCTTTTTGGGACGGAGCGTTGGAGAGCGAGTTGGCAGGGGAGAGGAGACGTTGGCAGTCGGTGCATTTTAGAGGACTGGCGGCTTACAGACAGGCTGAGGCTCGGGCCAGGCAAGGCACCAGAGAGGGGTGCCAAAGTGGGCAGAGAATGCAAAAAGCCAACGCCAGGCAGCTATGGGATGCAGATGGGGCAGCGGAACAAACGAAAGAAACAAACTAATGGAAGATGCCGAAGAAAATGGCCCTCCTAAACGGTCTGCAAATGGTCCGTTGCCATGGTACGCGAACTCCGTTGGGCTGGTCGCTGCAAATCATTGCACTGCACCAACTAAACTACAGCAATACAGCAATATACGATTTTTTCTTTCCGCCAGAAATCAGCCTTCGATTCTCGCCGTAACCTAGCCAATGTAACCGATACGGAATGCCCGTGCCACTAATTTGCCGAAAAACAGTCATACCATTTGCGTGCCCGCCAGGCTTCGGCCGTACTGTTCTTTTCTTCGACAGACAGCTGGTGACAATATGGAAATGGGAGAAAGGTGCGTTTTTGGGGGATCCCTTTGCACGGAGATCGGTGCATTATGGAATGTCACGTGTTATATTCTGCCTTTGGTTGCCCAGAAATCGTAGGGGTTGAAAGTACTTTCGTCGAGGAAGACGCACGGTGGTGGTGAAGCTAGGGGCGCACGACCCTTAGCCATCTAGACGTTTAACGGCTTTGGGGGATGGTCGTGGGGGTATTGTTATGCGTATTGCACGGCAAATTATAGACTCACACATGGTGCTTCGCCCTGAGTTTTTGTGAGGCATGTAGAGAAAAACGTTTGTGTGGTGACTGGTTGTGAGTGTATGATGATGGGGCTATTGTTGTTTCTTGTTGGCGTGCTTTGTTGTTACACTGTGTGTGTGGCGTGTGTTGCACTCAAAATGGTTACAGGAGTTGTAGAAACTGTCGGGGTTACAGTTTCATGTGTACGGTTGAGCGCTATTGCTAGGTGCAACATAGGAGATTTTGCATCAAAAATAAGGCCCTCTCCGGATGTAGAATATTGGCCGGCAAAGAAATCCGAATAAACGTCCGATTTTGTCGTTCTAAAGAGCATGTCATAGGAATAAGCTACATACATCAATGGTGATACAAGAGACAAGGAGACTCATATATTTTTCGTAGTATTTTCTTTAATATTGAAAATGGTACCCTAGAGTCCTTGGTTGCTACCTTTTTATTTGGAGAGGTTCTGAGTAGCACAGCTTGCAGGATCCCAGAAAACTAAATACGATACATGTGTTCTCTCTTCTACAAAAATAATGGACTTGGATGGACATTCAAATGATCTTATTTGGGGTAGGAGATGGTAACCAAAAGTAACCACCTAAAACTACAGAAGCTTCATTTGACATCACGCCAAGACACTAGGTGCCCGTAGGATTTTAGGAAGAATCACCGTAAGACCGATGCCAGATAATAAGTCGTGTTGTAGAGGAAACGAAGATCTTATCAATGGATGCAAAATGAAGGTCCACCAATGCTGGCAGGTCGGACCAACTTCTAATTAGATAGACTATCTTTCGCTTTTCTACCTTTTGGTGCTTTTAAGTTCTATCTGTCCTCTATAATAATTCACTAGTCTTTCGTATGAAGGAGGTGTATCGAGTAATAAACTTTAGCGAATTTAGGTTAAATACGAATGGAAAGCTTAATTGGTTGCGCCCGGAAACTCCAAAAAAGGGAAGAAAGTCTTGGCTTTAAGTAAACTCGATTTCAAGCTTTGATGAATATGAATAAGCTGACAAAGCTGATGAAGGTTCAATTGGGAACAAGAGATAGAGCCGTTCGTAAATACCATTTTTCGGGCCCTTCAACTACCATAAAACGGAACACGTTCCTTATCATAGTCTTGTAAAAAGTACTAATTCCAGTAAAGCTTACGTAGACTAGTTAAAGAGGACCGCTCCCACTTCTACTTCTTGAATTTTCGCTACATCTATGCTCTAATATATAAGTTGAATGTTGTATATGTCGTGTATTCTGCAGTTTATATTGTTACACTTATGCAATCATGTATGCCATATCGTGTGGCCCCTGGGGAATTCTCTATGTTTATCTATAAGTAAAATAGACGCTTACCACCACCACGAGCACTGCTAATGCTATATTCAACTGCTTAAAACGCAAATTACGTTTCTCTGTCGAATGTTCTTTAAACCTGTCATTGATATACTCTAGTACATCGATTTTGTCAGCCATTTCTCGGGACATTATGCTCTTACTCTCATTCACCTTGAACTTGATTTTACCCAATTTGATCTCGAGGTTATTGAGCTCGTCGGAGAGGTCACCCAAGCGGTTCAAGCTGTCTGTGATATTACTTTGGTATTTAGACTTGATCTCCACTCTATTCAGTACCAACTGCTCTCGCAATTCGTTGGTTGATTTTAACAAACCCAGTAGATATGTGCTCAATGCATTTAGTTGTTCTAAAGTATCCATTTGATTGTCTCCTTCCTCCAATAAAATCAATTTGGACTTCTCTGCTAAAGTGCTGGAAAGTGAACTCATGATTCTTGATAATGGTTCCAACAGTTCCTTGTTAGAAACATGTGGATGATGGCGTCCGTCTGGACCAATCTTTCCTTTAGCATAGAGAGCCTCGCTATCCTTGATGATGTCCTCGATGATGGTATCTATGTTTAGCAAGTAATTTGTCAATTCTTCATCCTCGATTAATTTTAGTGAATGCGTTGGAAACGAGAACCCTCCACTATTTATAATGCTATTGAACTTTTCATCGGTAAAGTGTATCGGAGATTTACTCTTGATGGGCCCCATACCTTTTGCTTCAGGTTCATGTGCAGAATTCTCCATCCATTTAAGTGCTTTCTCTGCTGTTGGAGAATGTGCCTTCTTTGCATTTGCTTTGAAATACAGCTCCAACTCTGTAGCACTGGCCAGCCTACTAACAGGAGCGGACTCGTTGACAGAATTGTAAAACTGATCCACCAAACGCTTCTTATCGGACTCACTGGTAGTCGTCACTGTTGGTTTTGACGACACTTCAAATCCGTTGGCCAACCCACTACCAGAATTAGGGGGGTTGGCGTGGGAGGTGACCATTGAATTCAATGGACCCATGAATTTACGTGGGGTCAGCATAGACTTATGAGCTGAGCTTGAGTTGGAATTAGGGTTTCTTTGCTGGGCTTGCAACGTCAAAAGTGATCTGCTTAGGGTCATTGGTGATGACAAGAGGGAATTACTGGCAGATGGGGCGTTGGATGGGTTGGAGTCATATGGCACCGAGTTTCTAAGATCCGTTCCCTGTTTCGTTCGCCTCATGAAAATGTTGTTATTAGTGCTAGTGGTGGTGGTAATATTATTAAGGCTGCTCGAGCTATTATTGCTATTCATGGTATTTATGTGGTGGGTATTATTATGAGGATTCGTATTTGTAGCAGTGATGCCGTTATTAGTATTATTATTTGTGCTGTTATTGCTGTTATTGCTGTTATTACTGGTATTGCTGTTGTTACTATTATTACTATTACTGCTGCTCCCCGAATCTCGGCTAGTCAACTCGGTCACCACGAGATGACTATCGACGGATTTAGCATGTTTTGCGTTGTACAATATCGCCGGCACAGGCACTGGCGCTTTGGGGTCGATTTCAGTGTCGTCCATTCCCTTGACATGCTTGGTAGAGTTGTCCTTCAAATGGTGTATCTTCCTGAACTGTGGTGGGACGTCCCGTATCTGGGCCGAGCCTGCTCTTGAATCAGGCTCGTTGCTAGTATGTTCTCGGGCCGACATCGCTGCAAAGGTGCATTCTCAAGTAGATATGTGCCCTGCCAAGCGGTTTCCACTGCTTGAAACCTCTCGATGTCTGGTTGTCTGGCGGTTGTTCGTCTAGAGTTGAAGTATCTATACCATGTAGTAATAACATGTGTTGGGCCGGAAGTCATATTTTTGCGGTATCTGCAGGAAGTCTATTAGTATGTATATTTGCGCTACCAACTAGGAAATTTTGCAGCTTAACGAGAAGTGAGTGGGATAGTAGAGGAGCAGTAAAGGTTGTAGGGCTTTAATGAGTGCTTGTCTCTGATTGCTGCTCGAGGAGCTTGGTTTCGGATCCCTGGTGTATCCTGTTGAGCAATACTTAGAAAAGATTTCGTAATGATCATTTATTATCTATTGTGACTAGGTCACATGCGCTCAGTTGAGGGCTCCTTTGCAGAAGTCTTCGGTTTCCTCTACAGTATCTTTTATACAAAATTCTAATTATTTTATTCTTGAAATCGTAAAAAACTGTATTACCGTAAAATACACCTAAGAAGCAGCAGAAGCACGTCCACCGGAACCAGCATGGATCAACTTCAAGGTCTCTTCGCTAATGTCCACCTTTGGTAACTTGGAAGCAGCTTCACCAGTTGCCTTTGGTAAGAAGCCAGTTTCAACCAAATAACTAATATATATGCTTGTTTGTTTCAGGTCTACCCCCTTACCTGTACTGGCATCAACTCCAGACCATTCAGCGTCCGTCTTCAATGACTTAACAGCGTTGGAGTCATCCAATTCTGGAGCCTTGGTGTCTTGAGGCAAGTTGTCCAAAACAAAATGCAATAATGGGAACAAAGCAGAATCTTTGGATTCCTCTACAACGTACCTCTCTAATGCCTTTCTCCAGTCTGGGTAATTTGCAATTTGAGTCTTGTAGCCGAATGTCTTCAAGTTTCCTAAGAAATCGTTAAATTTGATTCTTGGATGTCCAGTAACGTGTGCTACAGCTAATTCCGTATCCACAGGTGGATGCAAAGCAGTAGCTACAACAACTCTGGCAACTTGATCGACTGGGACCATATTAACGTTGTTAGAGATATCTGGGTAATATCCTAATTCAGCACTACCCTTCAACATTCTCAATAAGAAATCATCAGTGTTGGAGGCACCAGTTTCAGTAAAACCTGTAACATAACCAGGTCTCGTGATACAACCTCTCAATCCTCTCTTACCAGCTTGTCTGATTATGTATTCGGCAGCCCATTTAGACTGACCATATCCATTACCAAGACCCTTAGCAGATCCAGATAAGTCATCAGATTCTGGAATACCTGAGGAACCCTTGGCTACCAACTCGTCAGACAAGTGAACAAAGTAGTCGGTGTCAAGAGCGGAAGTAGAGGAAACAAAAGAGAAGTACTTGGCTTTACCTTGACCACACAAGTTCAAGACATTAATTGTACCAATAACATTGGCATCCCTCAACTGAGAGTATGGATAAACCCAATGAACAAAGGCACCATTGTGTACGATTACATCGATAGTGTCCGCTAAGGTGCCCCAAGCGGCATTATCCAATCCGAATTGTGGTTTGGCCAAATCACCCAAAACGACCTCGATATTCTGAGCCCACTTCTCATCCCAAATACCATAGGTAACACCGGTTTTGCGTAATCTTTCTAAGCCAGCTTCCTTGGAGGAAGCTCTGACATGAGCGTAAATCTTGAATGACTGATTAGGACGGGCAGTTAAAATATCACGAATAATGAAAGATCCTAAGAAACCAGTAGCACCAGTAACAAAGACATTGATAGTCTTAGAGGTATCAAGACCCTTCAAAGAAACGTAGCTCTTCAACAAAGCGGTCTCTGATAAACTGACAGCATCCTTGGAATAATCAATCGCATCAACATCTTCTTCTTCATCATCTTCTGTCTTACCATCAGCCAATTGGAAATCATTTCCTTTGACGTACTTCTCTACTTCCTTAGCAAATGCCTCCACAGTAGGGTTCTTGAAAATGACTCCCAATGGAACATCGACGTTTAACTTCTTTCTCAATTCGAAGATCATTCTAGTACCTAAAATAGAGTGCCCTCCCAAATCGAAGAAAGAGTCATCCTTAGAAATAGTAGCTGGTCTGTTAGGTAAGACTTCGAACCACAAGTCTCTGACAACTTCTTCCAATTTGGAGAACTCTTCCTCTTCTGCTGCATTGGCACCACCAGCTTTGTTACTCGCGATTAACTTGGAAACTGCCGCCAATTGAGCAGTATCTGGTAACGGCAACTTTGGCTTGTCCACCTTACCGTTTGGATTCAATGGCAACTTGGTCAATGGAACCACAATGGTAGGGATAGCATAAGCAGCCAATCTCTTCTTCAAGTAACTCTTGATGTCCTTTATCAACTCCCTGTAAATCACCAATCCCTCGACTATTGGGTCATCAACTTCCTCAGAGTCGTCAATTTCAGATCTGAAGTTCGTCAACTCGGCAGAGTCTTTTGGAACAATGTAGGAGACCAAAGTTGGCTCTTCATTCTTGTCTCTTCTAACTAAAGTAACATTTTCTCTGACCAATGGATGCTGAGACAAATGAGTGTCAATTTCACCCAACTCGATTCTGAAACCTCTGATCTTGACTTGATCATCAGCTCTACCGCAACATTCCACATTACCGTCAGGCAAGTAACGACCTAAGTCTCCAGTTCTGTACATTCTGTCTCTTGGTCCGAGCCAACCCTCTTCTCTCCAGTTTTCTTCGGGCTTCTTGTTCTCTTCGTCCTTCTTAATCCATTCCTTTGGATCGACATACCAGTTGGTGATAAACTTGGCTTTGTTCAAATCTGGCAAACCTCTGTATCCCTCAGCAAGACCAGCAGCTCTCACATAGATTTCACCAACTTCACCAACACCACATGTTTGTGAAGTGTCATTTCTGTTGACAACCAACAATTGAACATTGTACATACCGGTACCGGCTGGCATGACATCCTTCAAGTTCTTCAAGTAAGTGGAATCACTCTTTCTGCTCTGGATTTCAAAGTAGGAAACCGATCTTTGGGTTTCGGTAGTACCGTACATGTTGACTATGAATACGTTTTCGGCCAAAGTCTGCAATCTCAAACAGTCTCTCTTGGTCAAAATGTCACCAACAAAGAAGGCATGGTGTAAAGTTGGGATCGGGGTAGAAGCTTGCGCACTCAACAACTGACCCATAGCTGGAGTCAAGTGAGTGACAGTAGCACCGTATTCAGCCATCCAGTCGGCCAACTTTCCTGGAGTTCCAATGTCGTCAGCAGTTGGAACTAACAATTGAGCACCCAAGAACAAAGGAGTAAACATATCTCTTTGGATAGGATCATGTGCAATACCAGACAACATTGTGAACTTATCCTTCTCAGACAATCCGAACTTTTTGGCCATCCAAGGGAAGTAGTATGCTAAGGAGTAGTGACGACCTAAGACACCCTTTGGAACACCTTCCGAACCCGAGGTGAAAGACAAGGTTGGGTTCGAATCCGGGCCAACAATGACACCTGTTGGCTTGTCTTGGAACTTGGTGTATCCTGTTAAACAATCGGTCTCTTCACCCTCCAAAGACCCACCAACTAAAGTACCATCATCATTGATCTTCAACTGTGGAATGGTGGTGATTACGTTCAACTCTTTCTTAATGTAGTCCACAACCAAGGAGTCTAAAGTTCCGGCTTTCTCCAAACCAATCAAACCAGCTGGTCTTGCAACAGAAAGATAGATGTTCTGTCTAGCTGGCGGATATGCTGGGTCAATTACGGAGAAAGTAGCACCTGCCTTCAAGACACCCATCACTGCGATCATCAAGTCTACACCTCTGTATGCATAGATCATGACAATGTCTCCCTTTTTGATACCGGTTTCCTTCAAGTAGTTACCCACGACATTGGAAGCTTGGTTGATTTGCTTGTAGTTGAAAGTTCTTGTCTTGGTTGTTGGGTCCAAGAATGACTTGGTCTCAACCACACAGGGTTTCTCTGGATGAGCTTCTGCATTTCTCATGAAAATGTCTTGGATAGCACCTCTGTAACCAGCCCAGTCCAAGTCCAAAGTAGGGTCTGGTAATTGTCCCTTTTGCAAAGGAGTAATCAAATTGACCTTAGTTATGGCCAAGCTTGAATCCTTGTCGACAGCACTAATATACTGAGACAATTGCTCGCCCAACACTTGTATTCTGTCGTGTTTGTATAACAATGCATTGTAGAAAATGGTGAACTTCTCACCATCGGTGAATACAGCCAAGTCACGGATCGATCCCTCGACAGTGGTAGACAATTGTTGGTTGGCATTGGAGTGCTGATACGACAATCTGAATAAACCCGGGTGATCATCCAAGTTCTTGGCTTTCTTGATCTTTTCAGAGATCTCAGAGAGAGACTTGTAGTCAATCTTGGAAGAGTTAGTCTTGAACTCGGAGGAAACTCTTGAAAGTAAATCCTGGAATGACAATTCTGGAGTCAAGTTCAATCTGATTATGAATTCTGTTCCCGAGGTTTCTGCGTCTGTAGCAATTACGATGTCCTCGTCACCAGTTAATCTGTAGACCAAGGCAGCAAAGACAGTTAAACCGAAGACAAAGTCGGACTTGACTGGGGTTTCAAACGAGTATGTAGCTTCTACCGATTGGTTATTAGCAGGCTTAAGGTAGTCATGGGGCAACACCGATAAAGTGGGGTTGTCCAAGTAATTCAACCAGAAATCGGACATTATGGATGTGAGTCTGGTGTGGCAGCTAGAATTGGATATCTAGAGCAAGATTTTAATGCTGTAAAAACAAGTAGTTTTATGAGTCCAACTAGAATATAAATGTCAATAAGATATCAACAATTGTGAACTCTTGCGATCTGTGTGATTGTGAAGAATGGCTCAATGAATGAACGTGAATACTATCTAAAAAAACAACTTTCAGCAGAAAGAACACTTTCAGTAGTACAACAAGAACAATTATAAAAGACTGAAAACGCAATGCTTTATAAACGATCTCTCGAAGACTACCTTCTCTCTACCAATCGTAAATTTTTCACTTCCCTATGACTCCATATTTCGAAGCGCCGGTTCATCTGCCGTTCCTACGAAGTCCTGTACCGGGGCCCTACTAACAGAAGTGATACGCCGTGATGAGTCAAAGGAGAGGTATAATTCCTGCATGAAGGGGGATGATTAAGCTCAGATTATGTCACCATGTGAGGTGTTAGTGGTCCACTGAGTATTGTGGGAAGTGTTGCTGGGGTAAGGTCAAGTCAGGATAAACTGTAAATTGGAAGCTGATATGGAAGTAATGGGGAGAGTAGTATGTGTCTGGTCAAATTTGAGTTTGTCAAAGCAGAAGGATTGTAGATATTGTTGCCTTCTCTGGCTGTTGTCGTCAACTCAGAAACTGCTAACATCCGAACCGCGCTTACCTAAGAATAGGACTCATTTATCCAGAGTCAGGGAAACGGACTCGGACTGGGTGAGGTGAAGTCACGTGAAGATAAGACTTTTTCAGTAAGTGGTTGCAACCAATGATAATAATAGAATGGGGAGTGACTACGGTTTGGAGGGTATATTTGTACTGAGGGCAGCTAGGTTATGAGGGTGGCTCAAGCTGAGTCTGTATCTACTTATTTATCTTCTCGACTTTTGAATATGTTTGTTAGAATGTTGTATTCCTACGATACGAATTTCTTTGCAATACACATGAAGTATACGTTAAAATTTATTATTATACAATACATCCCTCTCATTGTCACTTTTAGCATCATTTAGTTCATAAACAAAAATTGCAAATCGTCCGGTGTCAACCGACTGACAGCAGCATCGTCCAGATTAATAGTTGCATGGATCATATTAGCCTTCTTTTCCTGAAGTTCTATGATCTTCAGCTCAATACTGTCTTCTATACAAAATCTGGTAATCCTAATGGGCCTCTTCTGACCAATTCTATGTACTCTGTCCATAGATTGCCATTCCACACTCGGATTCCACCATGGATCCATCAAGAATACTTGCGAAGCCTCACACAAATTAAGAGCAACACCACCTGCTTTCAATGAAACCAAAAATACTTCAACCTCTGTATTATCCATGAAGTACTTAATGGTGTTGTCACGCTGTTGCGGGGACATTGAACCTTGTAACTTAACTGTCTGGAAACCGGCCCTCTTTAATCGCCATTCGATCAAGTCCAACATTGAAGTAAACTGTGAGAAAACAATCGATTTGATCGTGTGTTTATCTGACCTTAACTTGTAGAGCTCTTCCACTAACGCTTCGATTTTTGTTGAAGATCTCCATTCTCCTCCGTGGGACCCCATCTTGATACGGTTAACAATTGAAGCTTTAGAAAATTGTACCTCGTCAACTTCAATTGCAGTCTGTTCCAAATCGATGGACAACCCGATATGACATACTGGACATCTCAAATTCTTCTCCTCTCCCAGAAACGATTCTACGTATTCCTGGATACACATTCGGCAGAATCTATGGTGACATTTAGATTCAATTGGTTCTTCGGCTTCATCGTCACAAAGTTGACACATTATAACACCTTCAACCTCGCTCGAAATCTGATTAGTTCCGACTCTCTTCAAAACCAAATCTGGGTGGTCTGCAAGTTGTCTCATTCTTGTAATTAAGGTGAAAATGTTTGCATAATTGTTTAGGACAATACCTTCTGCGACATAATCGTTGAACTTTCTCTTAGAATCGCTGTACAATGAAGTGTACAAGTCTTTTTCTTCCTCGTTGAATCTATCCTTTCTGATTTCCACAATTCTAGGTGGCAATCCCAAATCATCAGCTCTTTCCAATTTGGTTCTTCTCAACATGATGTTACCCAAGAGAAGCCGTATGTTTTGGAAACTGACCAAACCATCTCCTGCAATACCAAACTTTTGAATGTTTTTCAACATGAAATGGTTGAAGAAATTGGTGTGTACCATAGGAGAATGTCCACACTGGTCACAATGTCTCCAATCTGAGAACTTCCATTCCTCACTCTTACACTCACATCTAGTACAGAAATACTGATGGAACGGCGAGATCTTCATGAACCGAATCAAGGAGTACATCTCTCCAATTCTATTCTGTAAAGGAGTACCTGTTAAGCACCACTTCTTTTGTGTTCTCAAGTTATTTGCTGCTTTAGCAGTTCCTGAAGTCCTATCCTTGATATTGTGAGCTTCATCCAAGATGACTCTGTAGAACTCTACTTCATGTAAGGGTGACTTTTCTTTCACAAGGCCACTTTTTCTTTTAAATCCCTGATTCTGTTTACGGAAAACAGATTCCAAAACCGAGTAAGAGGTCAAAATCACATCATATTTACTCAACTCCTCCGCACTACTTGTTCTGTTTGCACCATGAAACAAGAGGACCTTCAACAGTCCTTCCACCGTATGTTTTTCAATTTCATTCTTCCACTGCATCAACGCAACTGTTGGACCCACTACTAAATTGGGTCTCTTCTTCAAGTCCATCATGAAAAGAGCTATAGTTTGAATGGTCTTACCCATACCCATTTCATCGGCCAAGATTCCTCCCTGGAACTCTCCATCTTCTTGCTTCATGAGCCAATTCAAACCTTCCAACTGAAATGGCAATAATTTAATATTCATACCCGGTGGTTGTGGTGAGCGCTGAGTCTCTATTCTCTGACATGATCCTAAGTAGGGAAACACGTCTTTTAAGTAAGGATGAAACTCATATAATCGGTTAGTGATACGCGTGAAATATGGGATTTTGACCTTTGGTTCCTTCTTCTTCCTTGGTTTCTTCGCTGTTGATTTGCCTTTCTTCTTCGAAGAAGAACTCTCTGCCCGGCTTGATAATGGTAGATCGTCTTCATCTTCTTCAGACAAGGCTATAGCTAAATCCGCAGAGGACCCGTTTTTGTCCACAGAGTTGTAAGCAACTATGGAAAACTCATCGTCATCTTCATCATCATCGTCATTCTCGACTATTTTCAAAACGAACTCCGCGTCTCCGTTGTCTTCTTCTATCTTAGGTTTCTTGCTCTTGGTTGCCTTTGAACGCGTCGTCCTGGTTCTTCTCACAGGCGTTTTCACGTCCACAAAGTCTTCTTCATTCTCATCTTCGTCTGTACTTTCTTTGTAAGATGTGTTTCTTGACGTAGCTGATCTTTTTCTTACTCGTCTTTTAGAATATGCTGGATCATCCACTACGAAACCACCACCTTCGATCTCTAGATCTGAAGAAGACGAGTCTAGCGCCTGGTTGGAGGCTGGACTTTCTTGAGAAGGTGCCATTTCGTCAAATTTCTGCTTGTAAATACGGCGATATTCTTCTGTACTGGCAGGAAAACCTTGGCTTTATACTCCAAAATTTTCCCGACTATTTCTGGCCTTACAGTAAAGAAGAATAAAGCAAGCTTACTAAACTTTTCATTGCAAAAAAGAGGTCTGCTCAATCAGAATGCGACTGAAAATAATCTCCGTAGATAATAGTCACGTGAATATGCTTGTAATCAGTATTCCTAATCGGGTGAGGAGTTGCTATTTTGGCAGCTACGGACATGAACTTGTATTGTGTGCAGAGATTGGGTCAAAAAGAAGAGGGTAATGTTCGGATATTAAAGGGCTTAATTCGTTAAGGGGAGGTACTCGCAGACATGTTGTGTGATATGTGATAACATAGAATGCAATGGTATGGGAGTGTAGAGTATGTACTGGGTTACAATTGCGCAAGAGTGTCGGCCGCATAAGTATAAGAGGTGATCGGGGGCCTATTGAAATTATAGGGAAGTAATGATGATTGGCGTCGGATGGGCATTAGAGCATACATGTAAATGCAGTTGGTCAGTATTCAATGCAATTATGCTTTATTGGATGTTTACATAGAGCCAACAGTACTGCCTGAGAATATATATGTGGATATGTGTGTATGTATTTGGGATATCTATTTATTGGTGTGCGATTAATTAGTTATTAAATAAATGGATATGGGCATTTCCAGCTTTATGAAAGGAACTTGGCCACGCTAATTTTATACAACTCAAACTCGTCGTCCTCTACAACATTAACCGTAGGTTTATACGATGGCATAGGGGATACAGAAAGTGTAATTTCGCTAGGTACCGTGATCGCAGGATCCTTATCATCTATATCAGTTTCGCTTGGGGTCGCATAGGCAGATTCACCCTCTGAACTGGAATCTGAGTGTATTATTGGATTCAAAAAGACTGGTGAGCCTCCCCGGGGTAAATCAGGTGTCTCTGGGGAAGGGGGCTGTATTATTGGCATCAGCTGGGCTAATTGATCTTGCTGGTATTGCTGGAACTGCTGTTTAAGTAATTCTCTCTGTTGACGTTGAATATCCAACTGCTCTGCCTTTTTCCTCTTCAGCTCGACCTTCTCTTGTTGTGCCAGTTCTTTCATGGCTTTTTTCTTCAATTTCTTCTCTAGTTTTTTCTGTTTATCCTTTAGTTTCTTTTCCTTTTCGTGCTTCTTTTTAAGGAGTTTTCTCTCCTCTTTAGTGTAATTAGTCTGCTTTGGAAGGTTCACGATCAAGGTATTTTTTGACTTCTGCCATTTCCAGCTAATAGAATTAATGTCGATGGTATCCTGGTTCAACTGGAACGATTTTTCGAAGTCATCCACTTCAGAATGCAACTTCAAGAAGTAGCATCCAGGTCTTTTTACTATTCTAATTTCGTAGTCGTTGAAATCGCCGTATGTCTTGAATACGTGAATTTGGTAGCTCAGGTTGGTCTCAATATGCTGGATATCGGATGGCTTACACAAGGCCTGATATTCCGCCAAATCCTGCTGGCGTTTGCGTAACTCCCTCTGCCGTATTTCTCTTTGCCTTTCCAATTCGTGTTGCCTCTGCAATTCATGGCTATTTGGCTGGCTGACCGCCTGCCCGTCCAAACGCCGGATTAGGTCGCCGTAGACGCTTTCGTCATATCCGCCGAGGCTACCTGTCTGTTCAGTGGTGTGGAAATCGATCATTGCCATGAAGAAGCTGTTAATTAAATACTTATCGGAAGCGACTTCTGCTCATATATATGCTCAAAATGAAGAAACTTGGAAGGAGTCCGTTTCATACGCTGGTCCTCGCCTCTTTTTCGTAGTACTAGTAACTTGGAAAAACCCTTTTCGCAGCCGCACAGTGTTCCAGAAACTGCTCGAAAATACCCACGTTAGGCAGGTAGTGCTGAGGAAAATGAGTAGGAAATCCGTGCCGCTGCAAGGTCGAAGGTTAATTTTGGCCTACTACATTTTGCTTGGGCGCGTTGGCGTTCGTTCTGGTTTTAGTGAAGCAGGTGTACTGGTAAGGGGTGGAACAAGTCTGTGAAAAGTGGATTATATGGTCTTGTACATGTATGTGAAGTGAAATTTTGCAGCTAATTGTATTTTTCTCAGGAGGATCTGTCTTTATCATTCATTATCTCTGCTAACACTCTTTCGTTTCTTTGTGATATTGTTCTCCTCTGTCTCTGTCGCTTCCCATGTCATTGTGTATGCGTTCTTCTGACGCTGTCTATCCCTTCTTCTGACACTTTCAATTCCGATGTCATCTGCGGCACTTCTTTCTCACTTCTGTACAGACTAAACACATTTATCCCTTTTAAATCTACATTTACCTTTTATATAGACCCAATAACTAAACTGTAGATATATTGAACTGCAGATATTGTACTTTTTGGAGCACTCCTGCTATCGGAATGCATCCGCTGCACCCCTGCTATATATACTGATATTTGGAACCATTATTTAATGTCTTAAGTTGTCTATGTCTCTCTATACATCTACAATTCACCGGTTCTTCTGTATGAGGAATTTATAAGGAATTATGTAGTATACAAGCCATGATGGGTACCGTCCTAACGTCGCCATCAAAAAACACACTGTGTGCTCACACTCTTCAAGTAGTGCTCAGCAAGTCATGTGAAGGTAATCTAATGCAAATGTTTACTTGTGTTCAGTATCAAATCTTGCTAATGGCCTACTTAGATCTTTTCGGCGCTCTTGTCGGTTCTCTCAGCGGCATCGACGTAGAATTCGAAGTACGACTTATCGAACTGATGTACTCTGATGAAACCATCTTCTCCTCCACTACTGTAACCAGTACCGTCTGGGTGGACAGCAACAGTGTTCAAAGGACCGAAATGACCCTTGACACGACCGATTTCGTCTTCGAAGATCTTGTGGTAGAATCTGGCCTCAAACTTACCTTGAGACTCAGCGGTGGTGGTAACGTTTCTGGCTTCCTGACCACCTCCCAAGATGACGAAGTCCTTGACTGGGGTAATGGCAGCGGTGTTCATTGGAGCATCGGCCTTGTAGACCTTTAAGATATCGAAAGTCTCAACATCAATCAAAGCGGAGCACTTGTCCTTGGATGAAGTGATGAAGTACGATCTATCCTGGGCAAATTGTATGTCGGTAACACTTACGATCTTCTCCTCGGTGTAAATACCATGGGCTTGGAGGGTATCCAACAACTCACCGTTGGTGGCGTCGAATTTGGTGACGAAACCGTCATCGTGGCCAGCGATTATAAACTCTCCCTCAGAGGACCAACCGGCAACGGTGGCCTTGGCACCTTCTTCTGGGGTCTCGATGACCAATGATGGCTCGAGGCTCTGCTCGCTTGGTTGTTCGTGATTTATGTTGTAGACTGAAATGGTACCTATGTGACCCATGACTTGGTCGGCGATGGCCAACAATTTGGATCCGTCTGGGGAGAAGGCGACTCTTCTAACTGGGGAAGGCGAGTCCCAGGTGAAAACACACTTTCCGGTGGAAACATCCCATAACTTGATTGCTAAATCACCACCTCCTGTGGCGCACAAGTGGGTTTCTGGGTCGACGTCGATGGACCAGATTACACCCTGGTGTCCTTCTAACGTACCCAATCTTTCACCGTTGGACGAGTACCAGATAGAGGCTGCATTATCTTTGGCTACGGAGAACAACAAGTCTCCCTCTCTGTTGTACTTCACTTGCGTTAACGAACGCTCGTGACCCATCAACTTTATAGGTCTCATGATGGCGGTTTCTGCTGTACTATTGGTGATGTTTAAGACGTTCAAGTCGTTTGGTACTTCGTTGATTTACGTTGAATTTTTTTCAAGATGCTGCTAACAAATTTTCAGAATACTGCATGAGGGAGAGGTCGTGTGCGGGAGGAGTTTAGCACAGGTGAGGGTGGTAGGAGAGGTGGAGTGCGTGAGTGAGTGTGCGATAGTGTGTGAAGTAGATGGGCGTTAATACTTAAGTCTATATATATGTCTATAAATACATAAAGACATATGCTTCTATCATTGTGTTGACCTATATGCTTGTTTAGAGGAAGTATGGAAAAGAAAAACTGAAAAGGTGAGAAAAAAATTGAAGAGAATTACTTATTGATTACTACCACTCTTATGTATGTGGCTGCTAAATAGAATGCCATTTTGGGTTTGGGTGCAATTTTGAGTAAGAAGCTCCTACACATGAAATACAATCAAAAAACAAGATATCTAATAACTAAAAGAGCAAGTACAAAATCTCGTTTGAAAGGTTGTTTAGGACACCATCCAGGGAAAGGGGATGAGACTGTGTCTATATCTAAATGTCTACGGAAAGTCTGTGGTAGTTGTGAATTTGACCTATGATACATGTATAAAGGTTACGACTGTGCTCTTGCTGAACCAGTATGTTGTTGCGTTTCACAATCGACAGATGTATGTATCGGTAGCGCCAATTGTGCAGTGAACCATGTCGCTCACGGATATCCTACGTTTTAGTGCTTGATGTACCTCCCTAATCTTTTGATGGTCTGGATTACTCCATCTCTTTGCTGAACCAGTCTTGATATAATCATTGATCTCATATTGACTGCAATCGTCTCAGATAGACATTTTGACAATATATCTTTCGAATTGATAGCAAGATCTTCCCTTCGTTTTCTGCGAATTCGAATATTATATGCTATGCAGAGATGACTGTTTAGTTGCTGCAAGATATGTTCTTTCGGAATTGAAAGGCAAGGCTCTATTTGATTATTTCTCTCGGATCACTAACCATTAGCTCCTCATCCAAGAACGTCTAAGATGGCCCTATTGATGAACATCACTAGCTCGTTCAAGAATGCATCTTCGCGTAATAACTTACTGTTCACATCTCTCATAAAATTGGCTGCGGATGAGCCCTTCTCTAAGCCTGTAATCTTTACAACCTTGAACTTCTCATCGTACTCTATTTCTACTTTTCTAAGTCCAACCGAAATGCTAAGATTGAAGTTGTCCTCTGCAGTCAATGCCAACTTTAGTGCACTTATATCAGTAAACCTGATGATTATGTCACTCATTTCTTGACACCACTTGGCGTAATTCTGAAACTTATCATCTGGAAGCGAGCTGCTTGAGTTAGGATTGGAAACTAAAACTTGTAATTCCTCCAACTTCCTGGTGGAACTCTCGATGTATCTTTGTTGGTTCTCGTTAAGTAAGCGTTTTTGCTCCAAATCATCTACAAGTATCAGCAATTCATTTTGCTGTCTATCCAACTCTTCTTTCTTCACTTGTACTATTTGTTCAACGGTTGAGACTTCTGTTCCTGATTGGATGAAGTCCTTTGCAATTTGGCTATCATCAAATAATTCCTGATCATTGATTATACCTTCGAGCTCTTCTTCCAAATTCGAGATTTCATTTAGCAAACTGCTTGCAGACGCTATCCCCAGCTCATACTGTTCGTACAATACATTATTTTCTGCTACTACCGTATCCAAGTCGTCGATTTGTTGGTACATCTTGGCTTTCAATCTCTTCAAGTTCTGTTTGCTCTCTGTTGTTTCCAACTCGATTTTCTTTAAGTCGTTGGTGTTGATGTCATCAGTCGTCAATTCTGATATTTTCCTCAAGAATTTGTCTCTTGTTTCCTGCTCAAGATATAGAAATTTCAACTTGGAAAAGATCTCCTTCTGGTATGCTAACTCTTCGTGGATTCTCTTTGGATTCAGTAATTTCACTGAGGACCCTTCAAACTCCTTTTGAGCTTGGAGTATGGCAAAATTTGACGATGCAGAGATGTCCTCCAACTGCGACCGAAGGTTATTGTCGCCTATTTCAGTACCCATTCTATGTCTATTGTATGAGAGCCGTCATATCAGTTGATGATAATAGATATTAGAGAAATCTATAATGTAAACAGAGCTGTTGACAATTTTCGGTATGCAGAATTACGCGTTATGGTTTCTGCAGGATTGCAACCTCTGGCATATACAGTTATGTAGTGATGATAAGATGTCAGCCAGTGAATGGGGAAAGTACAGTTCAGTTAGGGGACGATTTTATTCGGACGATACTATTTATAAGTAAAGATAACCCTGAGATTGTTACCACTGAAATTGAGCACTTCTCTTTGTTATTAATACCCAAATCTCAGCATATCCAACTCTAAGTTCGAGTTTCTTGGTAGGCTGCGAAAAGCATATAAATAAAAGGAACACCAGAATTCCTGAGACATTTTGAACTTCAATAATTTCCAGTTCTTGTCTCGTAGCCCTTTACCGCCTCAGCTGCAAATCTAACTTCTATATTATGTCTGCAACTAGTGGTTTCTACCGTTTAGCTAACTGCAAAGTTTGCGGAATCGCCACAGCGGATGGCCTTTCCTACAGAATCAAAACTACTCTTCCAGACAACTCTATCGAGGTCACTACCTCCGAGCCTATTGGCTTCCGAATCACCAACAATGGCTATTTTAATGAGATAAATTCCAACCATTTGAGTTATGTTTTCGAGTCCCTTGAATGTACTTGCTATTGGGAGTCTAACGAAGACAGCGACCCTGAAGAAGTCGTTGTTCCACGGCCAAGAGCAATCAATCACGGATTCCTTTTCCCATATGCCATTATTTTCGCCTTGCTTTCTTTGTTAATGCATATTCATCTCAGAGAGAAGGCTTCCCAGATGATACAGTATGAATTTTAAACCTTACAGTAGCAAGTTCTATAGATGATTATTTTCTCTTCTATAAATGTTACTAAACAATATAATACATAATAATAATAATAAAATAATAATAATAATAATCAGAGCTTTGTAAAATTCAATCACAGGTTTGCATCTCTAGGTTGGATTAAACAACTCAATTTCCAAGCTCTATCCTCTTCAGCCTTATTTAATTGACTGACCTTCCATAATTCTAACAAAATAAGTTCTTGTAAAGCAGGAACAGGAACAATGCTGTAATCTTCGACTTCGCTCAACTTTGAATTAGACATGAAAGACATGCTGTTTCTCTTAGTCTCTTTTTGTGTCGAAGCATCCACATAAGGAATCTGTAAGCTCTCTATGTCGGCAATGATTCTGGTGATCTTCAAATACTTGTCGATGTTAATCAACTTCTGGTTCAAAAATGTATTTGCCTTTCTGTAACTAGTGTTTCCGTCTGTTACGAAGGTAAGATCCTGTAAGAATAAGGAGAAATATGGAACAATTGGAATATTGTAGTCATTGGAAATCAAGAAGTTTCTCAATTTAGATCTGTAGATGCTATAGTTCTTTTCAGGGCGAATGATACCTGACAAATAATCGTACAACTCACGGTATTTATCCGAAAGGTCACCCCATACTCTAGCCAATCTAGTGACTAAGTGTGATTGTAATGCCGTGATAATGGCGGCTAATGAATTAAAGTTTCTTAAATACAAACATGAAATTGCAACTTTTAGCCAAGTCTTCACCATGTTGACTCTTAACTTCTGATTGATCTTTGGTTGCAAAATGGATTCAAGAACATAGCCTGATAAACTGTTTGTAAATAATAATGATTGTCTTACATTTGGGGCTAACTTCAAGTGAGCTCTCTTGGTGCTGAAATTCTCATTAAGAAGTTCGTCTGGTTTAATTGCACAGAAAATATGGGACTCGATGTTTGTCAATTGTTTTGCAAGCTCTAAACCATTGAAATCCAAAAGATTGGGTCTATAGTTGGACAACACCCAACTTTGGTCAAACACGCTAAACCAATATGGAAGTATAGCATTTAAACTTAATGGAATAAATTCTCTATCAGAAACGTATTTTTGAGAACACCAACTGTCTCCTAAAATAGCTCTATATGTCAAGATTATCTTTTCAATCGTATTGAGTTGTCTAGCTGTCAACAATGAATTTGAGGAAGACGTCTGGTTACCAATTCCTAATGGCATTGGCAAAGTCATTGACTTCAAAGAACTAGTAGAAGAGTTGGTATTGATTTTGGAAAGCTCATATCCGTCCACCATAGAATATCTCGTATTAAGCGAAGTGTCACCACTAGAAATCAAAGTCTTTCTCTTCGATCTAGTGATGGTGATGCTCCTTTCAAGTAATTGCTTCCTTGTGCCTTGGTCCGCACTCCTCTGATTTTCAATTAATGGTCTGGTTGAAAGTTTGGCTCCAATTTCAATTAATCTCATTGCGTCTAATGGCAAGTATAATGAAATACCTTCATTGAAAAAGTTAATCAAAGTTGTTAATAAACTGTAATCTAACTCTTGGTTCCAATAAGATTCCATCCATAATTGGAACATCTTGACGATCAATTTTCTTCTTTTCTTAAGTCTTACTTCTCCACTAATATCTGCCTTGGTTTGCCCTTCTAAGGATTTGTTGCCCATATCGAATCTGGTAATCAATTCTTCAATCAAATCAATCCCATTTGCAAAACTTCTAAAGCAAATGAACAAGGTAGATACAAAAAAGTACTCTGGTGGTGAATTCTCATTGGTCAAGGTATGAACTAAACCTTTGAAAGAGGCACCGAGTAAGTTTCCATTGGCGTCTACCAATAATTCATCGTTTATGTTCGTTTCGGCGTCCGATGTACTTGTATATGGCTCAAAAGCAGCATTCGATATAGAGAATGGTGAGTCTCCGTCTTGACCCAAAGAATCTTGCAACAAGTTGGCTCCCGTTAGGGTCAATCCTAATTCTCCTGTCTTACCTGATCTGATCAATGAATATCTAGATGAGGGATTACGCTGCGAAGGGCGAACATGCTCCAGGGTTGCCAATGCTGTTGGTTTTTGGATACCTGCTGAACATTTCTTAATGAAGTCTTCTGGTTCAATCTTCATTTTAGTATAATCAGGGTAAGATCTTCCGGCACTCAATCTGAAATCACCTGTTACATCCAACAACTTTCTAATTGAGGTCACGGTTAAACTAATAGATTTCACCATTTTAGCTCCGATTTGGATTAAATCACCACCCTCTTGAGTGTAGTAATAGTCAGTTCCAAGAGCGTTTGGAACACTGAGAGCACTCTTCCTATCAGCTTCAGATTCATTCAACGTTTTAACGACCAAATTCTTCACACCTGAAACCAAGTCACTAACCAACGATAATAATGTGTCTAAAGAGCTGTCTAAGTCTGCTGGTTTCTCGGAAGAGAAGTCTGAACCTGTCTTGGATATAAATAACAACTCTCTCAATAACAAGATAATTTGGTGGGCCAATGTCTCCAAAAGATCACAACCCACAGAATTATGTTCGATTAAGTCTAATCTTCCAATGATCAATCCCAAATAGGAGTACAAAATTCCGTTGATTTCGGTGATTCTTTGCTTTGCCAATGGTGGAGAAGGCAATAAAGGATAGTTGCTCAAATCTTCTTGTAATTTCTTCTCGTTCTCCCTTTTGATGATTTGCTTGCTTTCTATAGACCATATTTGTAAGAAGTTAGTGGCTTTTCTGGTAACTTGATAGATCATCAATGTCAAAATCTCGATTTTATTGAAATTGGACGTTCCCTTAAATTCATTGGCTTTTACCATCAAGTTGTACCAATCTGCAAGCAAAGACTTACGGGACTTTCTCACGATAGGTCTCTTCGTTACGATTTCATTTGATCTAGACAAACAGTCGGTCTGTTGCAAGAGCAATCTTACACCATCTCTGATACTGTTGATTACTCTTATGGAAAACGTGTACTTGCCACGGCGATTTCTGTGACTTAATGGATTCATAAGAAATCTTCCACAGGAGTGGAAGAGGGGCTTTAAATACCTGCTATTTGGAATGCCTGTGTCCTCATCTTCTTCCTCAAGTAAATCACCTTCATCAGAAACCGCAATGGTGAAATAGTTCATTGGAATCCATCCTCTTTGTAAGGAGTCTACGAGTGTCACTTCACCCCAACCAGAATCATCAATGGTGTGCACGAATGCCAAATCATCTTTTTCAAAAGATAAACAGATGGAAGCATCCGACTCTGATTGCAAAGTGGTAGAATCAAATGGATGTAAGGCTCTGATAAATAACGAAGATAAATCCTCATCCTCACCTATTGAAGATTGTGGGAGAGAATTTGTCGAGTCTCTGCTAGTTGCGGCTGCTGTTTTCTTAAGCACAAACTCAGAAATACCTAGACCCTCTGAACTAGTATTAGTATCAGTGTGACTATCTGAAAAATTTCTCGATTCCGCAACAGAGTTGACAAGCGAGATGTTCAATCCATTGGGCTGGGGTAAATCTAAGCCACTTCTGGATACAAATAGGTCGCTCTTCTCCTTGTCTGAAAGTTTCTTGCTGGTTATGCTGCTGCTAGATAGATCCTCGTATTTGTGTACTAGATCTCCACGAACAGGTATTTCGTGTCCCAAACTATCCAGGGACGCTTTCTTCACAATCTTTAAAGGAGGAATGCCAGGTGAATCTACTACTTCGGTACCTTCAGCAATTCCGCTCAGATGACCGATATTATTATTGATGTTATCGAAATGGAAACTAGTCGAACTGGCTGTACTCTTCTTTCTCGTCGCCAGACCATCTACAAGATTTATATCCGGTGGTGTCAGTCCCGTCCTATCGTTGCCAATTTCACTGCTCTGACTGATTATACTGGAACTGTTGCTTACACTACTGACGAAAGATGCCGCGTCGTTATTGTGTAGTCTCTTGTCATCTTCATCTGTGATAATTTCATCCTTTGGTTGTGGCTCGTGAATCTTTTTGTAATATTTGCTGGTTCGTGTCGTCGAGTTTCTTTGATTGATTTTCTGTACATTCTGTTGGAATGAGTTCATGAAATTGTATGAGTCCCCTGAAGTTGTAGTCTGTTGTAATGTTACTGACAATCTCTGGAACTTTGAGCTGAGCTCCTGTTGAGGAAGTAATGGCGAGGCTATGCTACGGCTGGTGCTACCTTGTCTGTTTAAACTGTCTGATCTTGATGGCACGTCGGTATTTGGTTTGGTGCTAATGCTCTTGTTTCTTGCCAAAGGGTTGCTCAATGGATTGGTTAGAGTATTAGTTTGAGGATTACTGAAGTTACTGTTATCAGAGTTGGCAAGTTTTTCTCCGTCAAATCCGTTGGAAATTCCCAAGATAGGTGTTTTGTCGTCCAAGGGATCGTTTCTGGATGCATAGTTCAACTTTGGAGTCTCGTCGTTGTCGTAGTAATCGTTATCATTTTGGTCGTTTCTGTTTCCATTAATGCTGATTTGACTGTCAAACGAAGCTCTAGATGTCAGCGCTAAGGCATTGTCTCTCATCAAAGATTCATTGATACTAGTAAAACTAGGAGCTCCACCAGTTACATTTTCATATTCGATGTCACTTTCGCCGCTTTCTGAAGAATCCATTCCTCTGGCAGTAACATAGCTATTGAATGTCTGAGTCGACATATCGGGGTTAAGAGCAGGATCACGTTTACCCTGACTGGTTATGCTGACACTCTCATGATTCTCGGCGATGTAACTCTCTAAGGAAGCAGCATCGTCATCACTTTCCTCCTGGATCGGCGTATACTGGGCATTTGGCTTGAATCCATACTCCGAATCGATAGGTGAGTACACCGACGACGACGTGGAGAAATGGTTATTGTTGACAACTGGTTGGCTCATGGGGTTTCTTGATGATGTTTATGAAGATTCGATGCTTTTTGGTGTTTTTAGAGTGTTTCTGTCCACACGAATTGTTTCTCTGGACAATGTTGTTAAATCAGTCGGCCAGGAAAACTAGACTGACGACTGGACACAAAGGCGGGCCACTAAGAGGCTTCTGGCGAAAGTTTTGGAAGTGACTCGTGGAGATGGTGGCAGATTTCACCAAAGAGATCTGGATGCTTCGAGCTGCTAGCTGTGGACACTGATACCTTAACCGCTGGGATTAAAAGTGGTGACAAAAACACAATTTCCTCACTCTGTCGGATTATTATCTACAATGATTTTCACGATCGCTCGAATGCAGAAATATTTTATTAGACGCGCGTGGAAAAGAAAGGTGGCAGAGAGCAGGGAGACTTTGAGAGCGTGAGACTGTGAGACTGGGGAGAGAGAATGGAGGTTCCTGTGTGAATAGAGAGAGTAAAAGTAGGGGTAGTAGATGTGGTGGGGGAGGGTACAGGTGAGTATGGTTGTTTTGTTTGTTGTGATGATTTGTGTGCTATGGAAGTTGTGGTGTTGTTTGTTGTTGTGAGCATGCCATATTCTCTATGTACAACAAACGCTCCTATCTATTTTTATGTATGTTACGGTATATCGTAGATCGCCAGTTAATTGTTGTATACGCTATCTTTTCTTTCGTGGGAAAAGGACCTGGTTATGTGTCCCATGTCCCGTATCTCATCATCTCACTCGTTCTTTTTCATGTCTGTGTTATGTTTAAAACGCTGTACCTGTACCTGTAATGTTGACTGCTTAGGGCTCTCTGCCAGCTTTTGGCAACTGGAATATTGCTGAGATTTGGCCAACAGATCCCCCGCAAAACCCCTAAACATTTGAAATACTCAGTTCCGCTGGACACACACTGCTAAACGAGTCAGACTGGAACTCTGGAGAGCCTGTAATTGTGCTCGGTAACGTTACAACGACGGCTCAACGGTGCTATTGACACCCCGTAAACTGACCATTACTATACACTACAACTACTCTCACGAGCTCTCCATACTCGGTCACTAGTTACAGTTCCCCAGCCTGTGCCTGAGGAGCGGCGTTGCCTTTGTGGCCGGATGCACGCACATTCTTCCGGGTTGTACACTAACCACGGAAACGCGTTCTGTCATGAAACTGCAAAACCTTAAACGTGGTATTGTTGCAAAGGCGATGGTTGTTAGATTACTGTAGTACCGAGAGAATAGGAGACACTGTCCGAGAGAATAGGAGGCAGCGTCAAGTCGCAAAGTTTTGGTTTTTAACATCTAGTTGGCATTAGAAGGTGGAGCTCGGCTCACCTTTTTCTTTACTGTGTTTATTTATGCCATTCGGCTCGTAAACATCGCAAATACAGCACCACCTCTGGCACAGTATCATGACCAACCGCCTCTTTCGAACCTGTCCCATCTTTCTATTTGAATGGCACGATTTCATGTCTTTACAGGTTTAGTAATTTAGCAGATCAAAAGGCGTGCGTCAACTCCCAAAAATGGGCCAGTATAATGATTGCAAAAAGATTCCAAACAGCGAGGTTCCAGGATACTGGTCAGCTGGTTACTCAGTTCAAGGAGGTATATTTGCAGCAGTTTTTATACTGTCTTTTCTGTGTCTTTTCTGTACATTTCCCTAACTACATATTATGCATATTTTACGTTACCTTCAAAGTGAACGTGCGGTAGATCAACCACAACCAGAATAGTGTGAATGCTAAAAATGAAATGCCGATGTTCAAAATAACCCACAAGTCGGGATAGCGCGCAGGAGGTGGCAAGGCGTAGTCAACGACATGGAAAACAAGCATCATGAAGTAACTTCCCTTGATGATCAAGTTCCACAACAACCCTCTGTTCTGTAAAAGCAATTTTGGACCAATTAACCAATTAATCAAGAAATTGCTCACAACGTATTGCAATACCAAGTCGTCCTTTTTCAAGAGCGGGTACAAGCTGAATGTGCCGACATTATTAACCCATTGAACGATGTCAATTAGACTAGGGTCAAAAAGTAACATCAAGGAAGATGGAATCAAGGGAATCAAAATGCTCTTCTCGTGAACTTGATATGAGAATAAGTAGAAGGCAAGAGAATTACCAGCAAATCCATAGATCAAACCTGGAATTACATTCTTTGCCTTTCTTAATTTGAAGAACAAAATGATATTGATGGGTAAAATTGATACCACTGTAGTAACAAGAGCTAATTTGGATAAGTTCTGTGGGTCAATAATTTCTCTGTATTTGACAACAACATTAGTAGTACACCAAAAGTTTGCCACCTTATCTTCGAATAATCCACGATTGAATGGAAAAACTCTGTAAACTATTTGCAATATGTTTTTAGGATCCCTGATGAACGGAGCCAAAATAGTCAATTGAGTGAAAACTACAGTTAATCCGATCAAAATCAACTGTCCAAAGCCCTTCAATTGGCTTAGTATAAATACAAAAATGAATGTAGAGTAGTATAATCCCATCTGCTTGAAGTTTATGCAACTAACAAACCAAATACTAGCAATCACATAGTTTTTCTTGATCAACTCAATAATAGAATAGAGGAAGAATCCTAACATGACCGAATTGAATTGGAAATGGCCGTGATCGATCAATACAAGGTGAGCTTGGTTGATTATAATCAAGGAGATGATGATCTGGTCCATTCTGTTCAAATTGAACTTTTTTCCCATCACGTTTGCTAATGTCAATACAGCAGGAATGTAGAGAATCAACTCACTGAACAAACTCATGAACCGCATGAAGAATTTGACCTCGTTGTTCTCAATTCCACGAGATGCATTTAACAAGAACCACTCAGGGTTGATGAAACTACCTATCTTACCTATAATGTACAGATGGTAAGCTGTCAATGGTGGGTAATCTAATCCCCAGTACTGAAGATCAAAGAAGTACCATTCGGACACAGGAAGAGAGATAGTCAATTCCATCCAATGTCTTTGTGCCTCGAAGTCTCCAAAAATGGGTGGAGTATTATAACCCAGATAGCCACCAAGTCCTATGGCAGATCTGAGTAAAATGGCTGACATCACTAAGACATATCTTGCTGCCCATTGGTCTGGTGCCTTTTCAAAGTTATGCAAAATATCATACACTGGCGAGTTCTTGAAGATACTGTGAGGAGTGTTTTCCGCACTCACAGGCAATTTCTTGAGCGGTTGCTTAACCCTCTTCTTAGGCTTAGCCATTTTCCAAGATGAGCACAAGGTTAGACTGATAACGACAAACAACAGAGTATATACTTCTATGTATTGACTGTTGGTAAACTGGAGAATTGGACATTATTGAAATTTCCTGGTGGGGAGGGTTTGCGAGTGCGAGTTGTAGGCACTCTCTTGTCAGGACAAGAGAGGGTGGATTGTTGCGAAATGCTGGCAAGTGTTATATCAGTAGCATCGAGGCTAGGTGTAATGAAAGAGGAAGGAAGATAGCAGAAAGATGGCTATAGAGGAGAAAATGGTGGATTTGAATATTTGGCTCGCATAATATTTGTATTCCGCGAAAAGAATCATATTGTTTAAAATCAAGTCCAAAATCTAAAACAATATCCATTGATAATATTTTGTTATAGTATTTTGTATATCCTTATCAACTTTAAAACTAGATGTTTCAGAAGTACTAAAGAGGGACATTAACACCGTTCTAATATCTAACAGAAATCTGAAACGGTGCACAAATGTCAGTAAGATAGATGCCCAATAAGTTGCAGCACAACTGTTCCTGAAAATCCATTGAAACGCAATTTTGGCAGCCTATCAAGAAACATACTGAGACAAGAATATGCTGGTTTTTTACACTATAAAAAGGAAAATTTGCCATGAGTAAATGACATAGCCTGTAAAAAGACATGTACAGATGCTATCGTGTCATTTTTAACCGGTTAAATACTCTTGTGAAGGCAGTAAATGAAGAAAACATTATATTCCAATTAATAGCGGCACGGATGTTCTTTCAAAACCGAATCACGTGATTTAAATACTTGATAATGATTTAGAATGTATTTTACCTCAACAATCTGGCAACTTGTCCGAGTGGTTAAGGAGAAAGATTAGAAATCTTTTGGGCTTTGCCCGCGCAGGTTCGAATCCTGCAGTTGTCGTTATTTTTTTGCAACTTCTTTCTTCCAATAAACAATTCCTGTCACATTGAACTGTTGATGGATATTATCTGGGACTCTCTTTCCCCATTTTGACAGAACGGATCGGTATATCTACACTTTTGTTCAAAATAAGTAGAAATTTATACCTTTTTGCGACTAGTGACTTCAATGTTATTATAGGTCACTGAATGTTGTGAGTGGATAATCAGCAATCGTGGTCAGAGAACAAGTAAAGATGCCACTTACATTCTTGGTCAAGTATTGTGTTTATTATTTTACATCCTTTTTAATAAATAAGCTAGTATTTGAACTCAGGTTCCAGGTGAATGTATTTCTTATCCTGTAAGTACTTCATGTACTCCTTCCATAACGGATCTCCTCTCTTCAAACATGAGACATCACCAATCATAACCAATCCGAATTTTGCTCTTGTGAGCGCCACATTCAATCTTCTTTCGTCTTTCAAGAAACCTATTTTACCTTCTACATTAGATCTAACGCATGACATAACTAAGAAATCTTTCTCTCTACCTTGGAATGCATCGATTGAAGCAATCATGATTCCCGAGACCAAATGAATGGTAATCGGTTTTGAGTCGTTCCTAATATCATCAATATCGATCTCTACTTTAATCTGATCCCCTTCAGGGTTTATCAATTCATCTTTGACAAGTACCGATGAAATTAGGTCTCTTTGTCCACTATATGGAGTGATGATTCCAATATCCGACTTCTTGATATTCTTCTCATATATCAATGTCCTCAATACCTGAGCAATGTAGTTGATTTCTTCCCTATTCACATAAGTGAATCCACGATCCTCACGAAGTCTGTGACGAACTGACTGTTCCCTAGCCTTGCCTCTCGTATCCCAAAAGTAGACAGGATCTTCCGGAATTCCAGGAACGTGCCTATCGTTTGCTTCAATTCCATCTTTCAACAAACCGCCATAAAACCTATTTCTGGGAAAATCACTGATTTTAGGATGCATACGATACTGTGTATCTAACATATGTGGGTTCTTGTAGATTTCAGTTAACAAGACTCTTTCAAACAACGAAAGGGAAAGCGTAGGAATTAAAGAGAAGCAACTCAACTGTCTCTGATCTCCAACGAAAACGAATTTTTCCACTCCTGGCATCGAGAGGGGAATCAAGGTAGTAGGTTCTGAAGACTGTGTTGCTTCATCCATTATAACAACCGGGCATCTGGCAATGGATTTCAATTGATTGCCACCAGCTACAACTGTAGTAGTGAAGATGACTCTTGCTTGTGCGACCAACGTCTTAGTAACCTCGAATTGTTCAGAAGAGAACTTCTTAAAGCCAGTAGCTCCCAAACTTAAGGTACCTCTTCTCATGTCATTTATAACTTCTTGATATTTTGCTGGTAATGCGTCATACACTTTATGATGTAAACAAATAGAGCCCAAAGGATGTGATCTATTATATTCCCGTTCTTTCTCATTCGCAACAATTCTAAGAATATGCTTTCCATGTGTTGGTAGCAACTTCTCAGCAATATTATCGATAGCAATATTGGATGCTGCGACAACCAAAATTGGATAGGTATTCAAGGAATCCAATAATTGCAATATAATTTCAAATATAGTGGACGTCTTACCCGTACCTGGAGGACCTTGCAAGACTGTAATCGCATTATTTAATACCGATTGAATAGCTACCTTTTGGGATTCGTTGAATGTATCCCTAGTGAACTTCAAAAAGTTTTTGAATACGATTTGTTTGATTGGTTCATTTCCAAGAAGCATCTTTTTGAAACTGGCATTGGAGAGTCGCGACATAGCTACGAACACCCTACTTACAGGGACTGACGCTGGAAGGACTTTCAATTGATTGACATTTGACGCTCTTGGTAGCGGGTGGTCATTCCAATTGTATAGTTGAATAATCATTTCAAGGACTGAGTCTTTCAGTTCCCTATCACCTCTGCCACCCCTTCCACCCCTTCCACGTCCACCCCTTCCTCTACCTCTTCCCCTACCGCCTCCTCTCTTTCCCCCAGCAGTATCCAAAGTCGCTATAGAACCATACCACGGCGTTTCGTCATTCAAGATTAAGAAGATGGACTGGCCAATCGCAAATGGGGTCTTCTTGACACTTCTCAACTTCTCTGAAATGAACTTCTTTGTGATATCGTCACTAAGTGGAATACTCAATTTATATTGTGTGTTCTTCTTGTCCTGGTCTTCGAACCACTCAATTAAGATATCCTCAGATGTAAGGGAATTATCATCGTTCGTTAACTGTTCTTCTAGGAACATGTTAAAACTCATTTCTCTGTAGTAAGAATCTAGTGACTCATACTTGAGCTTTGCTTTCAGGGCTGGATGGAATTTTGTCACTTCCTGTGGAAGGTCAGACTCATTGTCCTCAGAATTCTCTTGCAATTTGATGCTGCTTTCAGACTTCGTTTCAAGAGCATCCTTTTTCTTCTCAGAATTCTTCTGTTTTGCACCTGAACTCTTAGCTTCCCCAACTTGTCGTTCGTTGGATATTTTGCCTCTCTTCAGTTCTTCCGATCCTGTAGCTCTCTGGTCCTTCTCCTTCGAATTATTCTCCTGAGGAGATTTTTTCACTCCTGGTTTGTTTCCTTTAACAGAATCAGAAGGTCCTTTCACTTTACCAGTCGCAGCATCTTTCTTGGACCCAGATAATTTCTTTGCTACATTTGTAGTCTTCTCGGACTTCTTGGTACTGCCAGTATTTTCAGCAGTGGCAACTTGCAGGTTGTCATTTGGAGAGTTTCCATTAGATTTAGGCTCCTTCGATATTGTTTTCTTTGTCAGTTTTCCCTCGGCTTTCGTTTTTACACTTTCATTGGGTTTTAAGGGAGTATTCTGGTTTCCTACTATAGTCTTCTTCTCTTTTATGACCCCTTTTGGTTTGGGAGGAGCCGGAGAAGCTGATCTAGGCGTGGATGCAATGGAATTATTATTGGAAGACTTTGGTGTAGGTTGTCTGGAGCTTCTTAGGGACGATTTAGGAGTATTCTTCTTTGAAGCTGCTCCAGAAGAGTGAGCCAGTGATCTGACTGAAGAGATTGAAGCATTTTTATTAGCATTGCCCTTACTGGAAAACGAAGATGAGCCTATTGCTTTGACTGTAGTTCCAGACTTAAGGGCGGAAGCACTCTCCTTCGAAGCAAAGTAGTGGGCTCTTCTAGCTTCCATTTCGGCGGTGACAACTTTTGGCTTCCTTGAGAAGCTCTTTCCTCCTTTTCTTCCCTCCTTCCTGTGTCTTGCAGAGTGCTTGCTAGGAGTGTTTTCTTTAATACCCAACAACTCGAAAAGGAACTTATCATCCTTTTCACTGACAAACTTGACGTCTGGATAGTGGGGAAGACACTTCTGGCACACTATAATCTGTTTTGGGCCACTTCCATTGCCCACAAATAAGTTCGATCCCGATTGACATTCTTTACATTCAATATCTCTGAACTTATAGTACAGCTTAATCTTCGAGAAGAAGGCTCCGTTAGACAATGTATACTGGGTCGATGGCTTTTCGTTATCCACGGCTTTCTCCTTATCGAAGCATGCCTGACACAAGAGAGACATGTCCGAGAGCCCGTATCTCGAGATGGCCAACTGGTGGATATTTGAGTCCTCACATTCTTCACATACGATGACTTCGTCTTGAATGTTAGATCGCACAGACTTGTGTCTCGTAGAAATCAAGTGCTTTGAGACAGCCGATTCATCAAATGACTCCGAACAAGTGACACAAGTAAATGCTTCTTCACTCATGCCCATTGTTCGATCACAGTACTATTTTCACCAGTATATATCTACTCTTATCTATACTGACCCTATAAAGAACAGGCTGCTTATTCTTTTTGCAAATAAAATCATTCGAAAGTTTTTCGCGCCCAAACGGTTCGTTATCTTAATCTGCAGAACTGGAATGGCATTAGAAAGGGACGGTTAGACAAGAAGATGTGTGCTATTAGGTGGTTGGATGCCGAAAGTTGTTGATAGTAAGTGGACTATAGATTAAGGGGGAGCACCAGATAGGAATGAAACTTTTTATAGAGAAAATTGGGGCGATTTGGCTGTTTTGAATATGAGTGGAGCAGCTGGCAAGTGCTGCAATGCAGTTAAAGAGAAAGGCTGCGAAATTGGATTCGGTGGTAGCATGTTGAATGGGGAAGATGGAATACGAGAAGTTTAAAGATTAAATGGGTCCTTGAAGTGATCGAAGCGCTTCATCGGACTAATTCCTATTGTCACGTTATATCCATATTTTCTAATGTAATAAATTGTATAAAAAGTTTGCGGCAGGATCTTGAGACAGTGGCTCTTAGTGTCTACTGCATCGTGATTCAGTGTATAGGGAGAAGCATTGACTACCAAGACCTGATAAATAATCATCAAATCACAATCAGTATATTTAAAGGAATTACGCAAAAATCAGATACATATTCAGTCCCACTAACGCACAATGGCACAAAATCGACTAACTTCCCAATGGCCCATGAGTTTCATTGGTCATGCATTATACTACATACTCTTAACGTCATATTACACCTCCTCTCTATCTCAATGTACATCGACACTCCCTAAAGTGATCCAGTCAACCACATCACCCTCGCAAAGAACTAACTTCAAGACTCCCCCATCCCATCCGAGGCCGTTATCGGTCAAATCGTCCGCATCACAGTTCTCAATGTTCAAGTAATCCTGAATTCTCGTCTTTATTGTCCTCCACAATGCTTTATCTATAGGATATATGTCACTGTATACTAAGGAAAGGTGTGGATCAAACTCATTTGACGACCAATCCGCAGCTTTCCACGTTGCCTCTTGCTGTATAAGTGTTGTATCAAATTCTTTTACAACAGGTTCATTTTCGGAAGGAGCACTCTTGCTTCTATTCTTCTTCAGTTTCTTTCTTTTTACTGTATTTCCATGACCATCATTCGTATATAAATGCGGATTCTGCTTGATGTTTTCTTGCTCTATCTCTTTGGGCAATATGACAAACAATTCTCTCAATATTCGTGCAAGCGAGATTAAATTGGGGTCTCGCGCCACTTGGAAGTAGAGCTTCTTGAAGAACTTACGCTGACTATTGATTTTGCCCAACGTCACGAGATTGGAATGGTGTTTTGGTAACGAGTTGAGGGCAACTGCGCTAGCCGAGAGGATCTTGTCCACATCTTCTCTGGTCTTGTCTGGATCATCCAAGTCGACGTCGACGTTGGTTGTTATTGTTATATGAGGCTCAAATCGTGGTGCTTGTCCCGGAAAGAGGGTATTCAACGACCCCATGAGTGTCTCTAGCTTATCATATAGCTGAGTGTTTGGTCTAGGACACAACCATAATGCTACGCCTATTCCCGCTGGCGGGATTGTTAGTAAAGGGACTCGGAAACTCAATTTCTAGTGTAGACGAGTGTGAACACATACCCATATCGAAGATGTTGTGTGGTTGGTCGAATAAGACTGGAAGTGATAATTAACCGTCAAGTAACGATGAACAAACAAAATACATTAGCCAGAAAAAGTTAGCGATCTAAACTCTCTCGGTAGCGAAAAGGATTTTCTAATCAGATTAGTGAGGAATTAACGCGAATGGGCTTACGAGATTGAAGGTGTAGAGGGGAGAGAGTCTGATAGTGGCTTTTAGTGGGGGAGAACTTCGCGACTCGCGGCAAATGCCCGTACCGTGACAGTACTGCAGTGTTAGTAGTTGTCGCACGGGACGGAGGAAGATCTGAGAGATTAGAGAGAGATGAGAGGGGCAGTGTGCGATGGTGGTAACGGTAGGCGATTACGCAATGTACTGAGACATTGTTGAACGGTGTCGATGATTACGATGAAAAGTTCATGTGTAACTTGTGTGACATTAAAGAATTATATAAGATGATTAGGGGAACCCTATGAAATGAGGGGTTCTCCGTAGAACAGTCAATTTTGCACTCATGGTAAAGAACTGATTAGTATTGACATATTACTTGTTTACTTGATTAACTGTACAAGTGGGCCCAATAATAGCCCGTCCACCCTATTTACCACGCATTTTCCTCGGCACCGATACTAAACCTGTCTCTATATTTTGCTCGCTAGTGGTCAATGGAGTCTATTTTTTGGGCGTAGGATTTCGCAATTTAGCGAGACCTTTTTGATTAGAAATCATGTCATCGTGAAAAGACTACGATATCTACAGCACAATATGCCTAGTATTTGGACACAGAAATACCTTCCACGCCCTCAATAGCACTGTGATCGACAAACCACGAAATAGCGACTCCGGTGGTTATGTCATTCACCAATTTGGAAGGCAATTTAGAGTTCTTGTCTCCAAAGATCTCCTTCAAGATTGGGGCCTTACCAGCGCCCTCGGCGACGAATGCAATGGAGTCGGCCCTTTCCAACACTGGGAAGGTGAAGGTGATTCTTCTTGGAGGTTGTTTAGGTGAGTCGTTAATGTAGGAAATGAGCTCATTTCTCTCTTGTAACAACTTGTGGCCTGCGAATAAAGAGCAGGTGTGTCCGTCTGGTCCACATCCCAAGAGGATCAAGTCAAACTTGGCATTGGCCGGTAAAATCTTTTGGTATTTTGCTGCGATTTCTTGATCTTTGCTAGCATCAGCTCCCTCCAATTGACCACCCTTTCCTGTGACCAACTCCTCGTCGATAGTGTAGACTTTTGGTTGTGGAGAATCATGGGGAAGACTGTCTAACACCAAAGTCTTGAATAAACCGTAGTTGGAGTCTTCGCTAACGAAGGGCACGATTCTCTCATCGCTAAAATATACCTCCCATTTGTCCCATTTCACTTGCGAAGCAACCTCTTTGTCAGCTACCAAAGCCTTCTGTAACACCTTTCCAAGAGATCCACCCGATAAGGCTATTTTGAAGGTGGTTTCAGTCTCGAGGGCCCTGTTCTGGGACTTAATCACAAGGGCTCCAACGGCCTTCGCTACTTCGAGCGACTCAGAATAAGCGTATACTCTAGCACACATTGTTGGGACGGCTGTCGAAAGTTGGAAAGTTGAAGTCAATGTCGATAGCTTCAACCACCATCACGAAAGAACAGACTCATATCGACACCGACTTTTCACCGTCGACCTCTAGCCTAGTCTCTGGTACCATTTCTAGGACAACTGTGGTGCGTTGACCTTCATTGACTGCACAGAATGGATCATCCATTTCGGCATTGCTGGGTTTGGTAGAGACGGTGCAGTCTGGAACATTACGTCAGTGTAGATGCGTCTGGTTATTTGTTTGTCACCGCGCTGTGTGTAGGCTAGTAAGGTTGGTGAGTCTGCAAGGCGAGATTGTGAATATGTAGTAGTGTGTGGTAGATACGACAGATAGTGAGGTTAGGCTGGTGATGATAACTAGAGTAAATGGAGTGTGATTTTGTATAATTGAGGCGGAGAGTGATTTGTAGCGTTCTATATCTATGCTGTTGTGATAGCGTCCAACGGGATTATATTTGGAACGCTGAATACCGTAGTGGATGAACGTGGTAGATGGTGCACATGGACTAGATTGAGCCGTGGTTCTATCGCTGTACCTTACAAAATCGCTTTGTATTATTGGGTGCAAAATAGAATATGAAGCAATTTTGACACGATACAAGCTCATGCTTGAAACAACGACAGATAGCAGAGAGCCTTCCATATACTTGTATAACTACTGTATGAGTTGCTACACAGCGGAATGTCAAATTTAACCTGTGTGAGATCAAGCGAAGGACATAATCTAAAGGCCATCATTTGAATTAAGATGTTAGCATGTCAATTCTCAAGATATCAATCTGTAAACATATACACTGTGCACATTCTTATCTCTAAAATTGCTCAACTTCTTCTCTCAATATCTACGTCATCTCCTACCTACCTATCCTTGATTTGCACTTTCTATTAATATTACATTATGTACAAATAAACATATAAATTCGTGATACAAAAGTCGTTAAGTTGTAGGCTCTATACCTCATCAAGGAAATGAGCATATTCCGCACTATCCTTAATCTTATTCATAAGGAACTTCTCTAATTTGTTGGCGTTCTTATAATATGTTGTTGACTCACCATTGTAGGAGCGACAGTTTTTGAAAATGAGCTTCGAATCATACAAAAATTGACCAAAGGACTCGTATTTGTCGTTCTCCAATTTCAGCTCCATTGTAGATAAATCCATTGGTTCCTTGATAACCTCGTAATAGTCTTGTACCTCTTCCTTATTAACAGGAACTGCAAATGGCCAAGCCGAAGGATGGTTCGTCATTTCGGAGAAGAGAGTCACCATAAAGTTGTAGTGTGCACCTCTCTTTGGCTTCTGAGCTAATTTATCCATTTCTTCCAGCCAGCCAGCTTCCAATAATCCCGGAATGTCCTTTGGATCGCATGTGATGTTTTTGTTAGTTTTGAATACTTGGAGACCTGGTCTGACTACGTGAGATTTCGATCTCATTCTGATCTTCTTATCTATAGCTGCTTTCTGAAGCAAAAGGATCTTACCCAGATCCAAATAACGCATTATAGATGGCAACATTGCACACTGCATAAGTGTTCCTCCCTCGTAATCCTTGATATAACCCATCCAGACGGACTTATCCAACGTGATCTCCTTAGTAAAACCCTGCTTTTTAAAGTAACCAATGGCATAGTTATCAGCATAAGTTAAGAAGTATTTAATAGGAGAAGTAGCTCTCACATAGTCCTTCAAATGGTTCATTAAATGTGCACCATAACCTCTGACCTGCTCAGTGGATGAAATAGCACAGAAAACAATCTCGGCAAATTCTCGATTATTGAATGGACGGTATGTGATTCCACCAACAACAGTGAGAGGTTTCCTAACCACTGCCATGGACAAATGTGAGCGATCATAGACCAATCTGGAAATATATTCTCTAGGCATTTTGGGTAATTGCTTTTGGAAAATGTTCTTCAAACCAGTTAGCACAATCAAGTTTTCTCTTGTATTATCGTTATTCACCACTCTGAATTCAATTTTGCCTTCTTTTTCTTCTATCACGGAGGGTCTTTCCTTGAAAGAATATGATTCTCCATCGAAGTTGAATGTTGTTATACGTTTTCTTTCCTCCTCTGCTTCGTCGTCGTCTTCATCATCTTCCTCTTCCTCCTCCTCTTTCACATTTTTCTCATCATTTGCATCCTCATCCTTCACATCTTCGTCTTCCTCATCGTCATCTTCATCCGAATGATCTTTTTCTTCTTCTTCGTCCTCTTCTTCACTGCTTTGTTCCTCTTGTTTCGGTTCCAGCTTGACCTTCTTGTTCAACGGCACGTCGTCGTTGTCTTCGTCCTCTGACTTCACAGAAGCGACTCTTTTCCTATCTACCATGTTTTAATAGGCCTTATATCAGATTTTCGGTAGTACCAGACCACTGATGCACTGCCAATGTCCTATCTATAAAAGAATAGAGCTACCGTAAACTAATCAATTGCTCTAACAACCTCCACACGTTAATAATTTTGATTTTCTTGGTTGAATCATAGTCACGTGATAAAGTTTTTATGGGCGGAAAGTACGTGCTTACGCAAGTGTTTTGAATGCTAAGAGTAAGAGAGTGTGTATGGTAGTAGCAAGAGTAATAGTATTCAATGGTGACACTAATGGTGACGAAGAAGATGGCAAAAAACAAAGAGAGAAGAGCGGTCTTACCGGATTTGTGGAAGGAGAATAGCATATTAATGATAATCTAGTGGCAAGGTGGAGACATGAAATACTTCATTATTGAGAATTAATATATGGAGAAAGGCACAGCCAAGACGTTCATCGGACATAATCTTTTCATCACATATCACATGACAAGTCACATGATCTCATCCGATTTTCATCTTTTACGATGAGTAGATTTTTTTTATTCATTATTAATCATGAATCATTAAACCTGATTTTTGCCGCCGTATAAAGTGTCGATTCGTAGCCAGAGGTTTCTTTCAGAGGAATTAACAGCGTAAGAAGCACGAAGAGCAAACGAATAAGAAAAATGTCGAACTACTCTCATATGGACCAAAGCGTTGCACAGGTACAGGCGGTTGCAACCGTCTTGTGTTGTAACTGTGGTGTGCCAATGGACGGATCTCAAGGTCTTGTAATGTGTTACGACTGTATCAAGTTGACCGTGGATATCACAGAAGGTATCCCAAGAGAGGCCAATGTGTCTTTCTGTAGAAACTGTGAGCGTTTCTTGCAACCACCTCAACAATGGATCAGAGCCGAGTTAGAATCAAGAGAGTTGCTTGCTTTGTGTTTGAGAAAATTGAAGGGTTTGAACAAGGTCAGATTGGTAGATGCCTCATTTATATGGACAGAACCACATTCTCGTCGTATCAGAGTCAAGTTAACAGTTCAGGGTGAAGCTATGGCCAACACTATCGTGCAACAAACATTTGAAGTCGAATACGTAGTGGTAGCCATGCAATGTCCAGACTGTGCCAAGTCGTACACAACCAACACATGGAGAGCTACCGTTCAAATCAGACAGAAGGTTCCTCATAAGAGAACATTTTTGTATCTTGAACAGTTGATCTTAAAGCATAACGCCCATGTCGACACTATATCCATCAAAGAAGCAAAAGACGGTTTGGATTTCTTCTATGCCAAACAGAACCACGCTGCCAAGATGTTGGATTTCTTGCAAGCAGTAGTCCCTATTAAGGCCAAGAAGTCCGAAGAGTTGGTTTCCGTAGACACACAATCCGGTTCCTCATCGTATAAGTTCTCCTACTCTGTTGAGCTTGTCCCAGTGTGTAGAGACGATTTGGTTGTCTTGCCAAAGAAATTAGCCCATTCTATGGGTAACATTTCCAGATTAGTTCTTTGTTCTAAGATCTCCAACCTGGTCCATTTCATTGACACAAACACATTACAGCATTGTGAATTGCCAGCTCCTATATATTGGAGAGCCCCATTTGCATCTTTGTTGGACGTTACCCAATTGGTGGAGTTCATTGTATTGGACGTTGAGCCAACCGGAGAAATCAGAGGAAAGCATGTTTTGGCTGATATTGAAGTATCTCGTGCCAGTGATTTGGGAGTTAATGACCACTCTTTCTATGTCAGAACCCACTTGGGTGGTATTTTGCATCCAGGTGACTCTTGTTTGGGTTACTATTTGAGCAATGCTAACTTCAACAACGACTTATGGGATACCTTAGACACAGACAACACTCCAGATGTGGTCATAGTGAAGAAGCATTACGCAAGAAAGTCCAAGAAGTCCAAGTACAGAAAGTGGAAGTTGAAGAGAATGGCAAAGGAGCACAACGATATTGTCGCCAACGACGATTCCAGACAGGCCAGACAAGAACAAGAGAGAGCAGAAAGAGATTACGAATTGTTCTTGCAAGAATTAGAAGAAGACGAGGAAATGAGACAGGCCATTAACTTGTATAAGGCTGGTGACAGTACTCCAGCTGTTTCTCACGGACACATTGAAGAGGAAGAGGAAGACGAAGAAGATGCACCAGAGATTGGTATTGACGAGTTGTTGGATGAATTGGATGACATGACGTTGGAAGACACACCAATGGCAGAGGAAGAGTAAATGGATAGTTCAGCTTAGCATTATGAATAACTACCCCCAAAACCCCCTATTTTAGAAGGCAACGCAAGATAATGTGGAATATTGCACATTTTTATGTGTAAGACTACAGACAGTTAAACTCACTTCCAGACACCAAGAGAACCACCCTAAGCGCCAATTTCCATTCTTACGTGAGCCCTTCTACGGACTATTTCCATTATATAGCCCTTATCTTATCTATGTATAATAGACGTTCCTGCATTTGCGTATCAGAGTAGGGTCATGTGACCTCTAATATAATATGTCATTCCTGACTTAGTAGAAGTATTAATTGTAATGTAGTTCTTTCCAGCATATGTGTATATATTCAATAGTATACGTGGGAGAGGTATTTCAAAGATATTAAAGTATTGAAGTACGGATTTCACCATGTCTGGGACAATTTCAGAGGAAAACGGAGCAGGTAAGTCGCTTAAGTATGTGGCTGTACAGTCATTTGTGGAGTCGTCTTTCTTCACCAAGCTTTCAGAGCTTAAGCTAAATGAATTCAAATTGGACGCCTCTAAAAGAGAGATAAGAGGGTTCTTTACAAATCCCAAAAGACTTAACAAGTTCAACGACTTTCCAACACTTAATTTGGACTTCCAGAGCTTCGAAGACGTCCTGGTGGCGGACCCCAACAACGTGTATGTCAACGGAGAGTTGTTTAATGTTAATACCATTGAAGAGTTCAAGAACCTCAACAAACAAGACCAATTGAAAGAATGGGGTCAGGAAATATACAACGATATTGTGGCCGCCAAGGAATTGAACTTCAGGCATTTCAATCGTTTCTACATCTTGACGTTTTCGGACTTGAAGAAGTACAAGTTTTATTATTGGGTAGCATATCCCACATTGACTTCTCCTTGGATCGTCGTTGGAGACAGTAACGAGCAATTGGTTAGCCAATACAGTGAGAAAATCAAGGGATTTCTCGAGGAAGAGTCAGATTTCAATCAGTTCATCCAAGTGGTGGGTGATAAATTCGTCAATTTGCAAGATATACATTTAGCCCAGGAGGGAACATTTGTGTTCATTGATTCAAGTTTGAATAAGGAGCAAAAGCCTTCAATTCAATTGAAGAACTACTTATATTTTCTTGCAAATAAGGGGTTTGAAGAAGTGGATATTATCATCTACAGAAACAATGCATCGAGTTTCCATTCCCACTTGAAGTTGGATAGGAAGGATTTCAAGAATAATGTCTTACCTAAGATTACAGGATGGGAGAGAACAAGCCAAGGAAAGCTAGGTGCTAAGCTAGCAGATTTAGGATCTTTAATCAATCCCCACCAATTAGCGGAACAAGCGGTTGATCTCAACTTAAAGTTGATGAAATGGAGAATTGCTCCAGAATTAAACCTTGATATCATTAAAGACCAAAAGGTCTTGCTATTAGGTGCTGGAACATTGGGCAATTATGTTGCCCGTGCTTTGATGGGTTGGGGAGTACGAAACATCACCTTTGTCGACAATGGCAGAATATCATACTCCAATCCCGTACGGCAACCTTTGTTTAGCTTCAAAGATTGCTATAGCGACAATGGTCAGGGGGAATGGAAAGCAGCTCGGGCAGCTGAGTCTTTGAAGGAAATATTCCCTGGTGTCAATTCTAAAGGAATTAACTTGGAAGTTCCAATGATCGGACACCCTGTAAGTGATGAAACTAAGCTGAGAGCAAGCTTTGATACTCTTTCTCAGTTGTTCGATGAAAATGACGTTATATTCCTTTTGATGGATTCCAGGGAATCGCGTTGGCTTCCAACTGTGCTTGGATATGTAAAGAAAAAGATCGTAATCAATGCAGCTTTAGGATTTGATAGTTACCTCGTCATGAGACACGGTAGCTTGAATCAATCGGAGAAGGATAGAGTGGGATGCTACTATTGTAATGATGTGGTTGCGCCAAACGATAGTCTTTCTGATAGAACCTTGGATCAGATGTGTACTGTAACGCGACCAGGAGGCGCTCTAATGGCGTCTGCCTTGGCAGTGGAGCTATTGGTATCGGTACTTCAGCACCCAGATTCCATTAGAGTAGCCAATGGCTTATCGACCAAATTTGGAGATGTTCCACATCAGATCAGAGGCTTTTTACACAATTTCCAGCAGACAAAACTCTATGCACCAAATTACAAGCACTGTTCAGCATGCTCTGATATAGTGATTGAGAAGTACAACGATGGCGGCTGGGAGTTCGTGAAGAACTGTCTCAATGATTCCGGTTATTTAGAAGAAATCTGTGGGTTAAAGAAAGTGCAAGAAGAGGCGGACTTAGCTACTGCAGACCTTTTGGGTGATTTGGAATTTAGTGATGATGATGATGAGGACGCCGAGTGGCTTGATTAGTGTGGTGAAAGAGGGAGTTATTTGTCACTTAGAGCATGCTAGATGCTACCAGAGAGTATGCATACAGTATTAACCGAAGATATGAGTAGTTTCATATATATAAAAGACTTTGTCAAGAATTATTCAATTTACTAAATTCATAGTAATAGAGTGATATATTTACCAAAATTGGTGTAGAACTACGAGAAATAAGTAGATCAGATCCGTCTACTCGACCATGCAAGACAAGACAACTACTTGGTCATTTCTCTTTGCCTGAATAGCCACAATGGAATTCCTCCTCTTTAATGGAAGTCAACCCCATTAATAATCTTACTCTATGATATACCTTATACCACCACTAAGACGACCACATCAAGGTCCTCTCCACCCGTGCAACCCTGACACTTTTTGGCACCCAAAAATTCGCAGTCGTTTTTTCTCTCAGCGCGCGCGCGCGAAAAAACCAGAAAATCAAAACATAAACAATTCGTAGTGAAGAAAGTTGAGTGTATATGAATATTAAGTATGTGAGTGAGTGAGTGAATAGGTGGATAGATAGTTGTTACTTTCTGTTCATTATTATATATTATACGTTATATATTATATGTTATAGTAGTGCATCTTTCACCTGTTGTCTATTATTGATAATATAGTATATATTATATATTACAGACAGTACGAGTTATTGTTTTTTGTTCACATCAATAGGATATAACTTGAACATCAATACGTGATCATCATATTATATTTGAGTGTATCGATTACTTACTTCAATTAAAGCATTGAAGTGACTATTCCTTTCATACATATACCACAGATAGATAGGACCTAATACTACCGCCTTAGCTCTCACTAATAGAATTCTCCCCAATCGGCGCTTAATATCACCATTATGGCTAGCTACATCTCCCTCAACAGCCAAGCAGACATAGATCCAGACAAGATACGTCTCTCAGATAGCGCGAGCCTAGTTCACTCTTGTGTTAATGCTCCTCTCAGAAGACCAACAAGAATCAGACCATATCATCTCAGCGAAATCGATGACCTCAAAATCCAGCTGGGACTCGTCATAAAGGACCTACTTTTTGCTTTACTTGGCTACGAAGGCTGCTATATACGATATAGTGAAAAGTACGATGCAAATGACCAAGACTCACGTCTAGCGGGCCCCGATTTCAAGATAGCAAAGCACTTGGATATATCCTTAAAAAGTATCGCTAAGAAGCTAGTCAAGTACGGCAAATACTACTCAGGGTTGACAGGCTTTTACGAGACCTATAACCAGCCAAAATATGGAAAAGTCCTCCAGAGATTATGTCTTCTTGTGGAAGAGCTCTTAGATCAGCATCAGAAAGTCATTGTGGAAATCGAGTCTCAATTCAAATTCAACGCCAACTTCAACTTGAGCATTCTTGAGAGTATCATAAACCAGGAAATCCTGAACAAAATGACCCATTTGTACGAAATCACCGTTAGAATACACGCTGTGACAAAAGAAAGGGCCAAAATCACGGCAGAAACCACCGATTTGCGATTCCAGGATATTTTATCCAATGTCAAAAGCTCCATTAACCAAGCGGGCATAATAGACAGTCTAGCGAACAATGGTAAATTCGATGTATGTAAAGGTGGTCTCGTGTTACGTATAGTGCAAGACAGGATCAATCTCTTTAAGGGAGATTCTGTATCACTGAACTTTTTAACAGAATTGTTTGAAATGGTAAGTGAGGACTACATCGAAATGCTCAATAAGTGGTTAATAAATGGAGAAATAGATGACCCCTACGATGAATTCTTGATTAGAGAAAAGCCAGTACCAGGATCACTCATAGAGATATTTAACGCAAGAAGCGAACACTATTGGAACGAACTTTTCATCGTGAAGTCAGATGGACTAATAGACCAGTTCTCTAATTTAGAGGTCCAAACGAAAATTCTCAATACTGGTAAGTTCCTCAACGTATTCAAGTTGTGTACTGGATTGCACAACTTCAAGAATCTCAATGAACTCATAGAACCGATTGACAGAATTTATACGCATGATCTAGAATTGAAGATAGATGCTTTCTACAATAGAGCAAACAAACTTCTCATGAAATTGCTCTTTGAGGGCCTTCATTTTAAGCTGTTGATAAAGGAATTCCAATCTATTTTTCTCTTTGAAAACTCTTTCAATATTGATAATTTCCTTGAAAGCTCCTTCACGGAATTGAAGAGGAACCGATACTCCATCTCAGTTTCCAGATTACAGAAGAACTATTTTGAGAATTTCGAAAGAGTGGAAGAGTCTACCCCAAGAAGCGCTCCGGTGAGCACAAACACTTCCATTTCTGAGGTACTAAGAAATAACCAGAAATTCTCAATCACAACTTCAAATTTCTACGAAGTAGCAAAAGAGATAATGGAGGTGCAAACATTTGACACGGACTTAAAGGATGAGGCTAATCTCAAAGCCTTTTTGAACCGGACATTGAAAAGAAATGTCCAGTCCTCAGAAGGTGAAAAGCAGAATACAGGCTACGATCAGAACCATTCTGACGAATACGCTATCACTAGTATTGACTTATCAATTTCGTTGCCCTTCCCACTTAACTTAATTGTGAATAGAGAGCTCTCTTATCATTATGAGCTCATGTTCAAGATACTCATCATAATCAAATTCATTACGAAGTTCAATGACTTAACTTGGAAAGAAATCAGTCGTTCGGATGTTTGGAAATATAACAACTTTGAGCCTCGTATTAAGAAGTGGATTCTTAGATGTAGAGTCTTGCACGGAAGAATTAGGGACTTCACGAATGAGTTACAGAACTACTTGAACTACGAAGTAGTCCAGTCCAATTTTGAGACTTTTCAGGAGAGTATTTTAAAGACGGAGGAAGTGCTCAAGGAGAGAGTACTTGGTTCAGATGTTAATCACAACCATGAATCTCATGTCAGTAACCCCAAAATAAAGTCGTTCAACAACTATAATAATAACAATAGCATCTTTGATGACAAGATCTCCAATAGTAAGTTAAATAAAGCACGAACTACCGCCAACAGAAACCAGACCACTGATTATGCTAATGTGGAGAATCTAGTCACAAACCTTAGTGAGTTCTTGAATACCTTAATCAACGATTCATTGATTACGAAACCAGACTTATTACTTACCTTGAAGAACATGTTTGATATCATAATCCTGTTCAATCATTACTTGAGCCGTCTAAAGAAGGTTTTGATTTTATGCGACGAGCAATTGTTTGAGACATATTCGACGAATTACCCCGATAAGTTTACTGATAAATCGATGGATGGTTTACTGATCCAGAACAGATACATTAATTTGGACAATTCATTGCAGGACCATTTTGAACGATTCAGGGACTCACTCACAGAGTTTATTGTCACGTTAAGAGTATTTGGAGAATCTGAGAACAAACAGATCTTGGTCTTGAGTGAAAGATTAGAGAAATGCTTCCCAGAGAACTAAGAAGCATTATTCCTACATGATAGATAAAAAACAGGAGCCATTGCATTTTACTTTACAGGTACAGTTCAACCACTTTCCAAAAGTTTTATGACTTTAATATATTTGTATGATACATAGTACTTCTCTAGTTACCAGTAACAGCATCATCATCTACTTGCTGCTCAATCAATTCCTTAATGATTGCATCTGTCTTTTCATCACTGTAGATTTGGAATCCACCTTCAGTAGTCACGCTAGCCAACTGAGCGTTCTTGCAATCTAATTTCTCTTCCATTACCTGTTTCAAGATCTTCAAGGCCAACAATTCAGCTTCCTTTAATGTCAAAGACTTGTGGTATTCGTTCTGTAACTCGGTCTGAGCACCCTCAGAGCCTGATCCGATGGCCTTAGCATCGTATCTGTAGAAAGTTCCTGAAGGCTCAGCATGGTACAATTGTGGACCCTTGTCTTTGTCAATACCGGCGATCAACAAGGCTACACCAAATGGTCTCGACATCAATCTCTTCTCTCCACCAGCGCCTTCACCGAATCTTAATGCCAAGTCACAAACGGACTGAGTCAAGCTCTCTACTTGAATTTCTTCGTCGTAGTATAAGTTGTGGGTCAAGGAGGAGACTCTGGCGTGATCAATCATGGATCTGGCGTCGGCTGTCAAACCAGACATAGCACAACCAATGTGGGTGTCGATTTCGACGATTTTTTCAATGGAAGAATGTTCTAGTAAAGAAGACGTCACTCTCTTTTCAACACCTAATATGACACCTTCGGAGGTGGAGATACCAATGGCAGTGGAGCCAAGCTTAATGGCTTCGAGGGAGTATTCCACTTGGAACAATCTACCTTCTGGCGAGAACGTAGAAACACCACGGTCGTATTCGGATCTTGTTAAGAACATTGTGAAGTGATTATACGGGAGCGATGTGGGTTAGATATACACTATTTCCAGTGACTTCTGGGTCTAAAAATGCCTTAATCTATGGGACTTGGTGGGCAATTCGTGATAGCAGACACTAACTATGGGTAACTGAACACAGATCAATAGAGTCTCAGGAATTACAATGGAAATCCAACGAAGCCGTAATTTGTTTTGATAAAAGGCTATTTCAACACAACAGGATCAATATACACTCGTTTCCAAATGGTTACAACCGCAATTGTACTGAATAACTATACCTTCTTACGTGAAGAATGGATGGTTGAATGTTGGTGGCGGCTATTTTGTTAAGTGGCAAGCGCTTGGGTATTAGGCGCGCACGACTTTTGTGGTGGAGCTGAATTTTTGTTCGCCAGTGAGGAAAATGGGGGTTGTGAAAAAGGGGGTAGCGGAGTGTGAGACGGGTGAAGAATATGGGGGAGTACAGTATATGAAGATATATTATGACTTGTTTCGAGTTGGTAACTTCAGCTTATCAACTTTTGGCCATAGAAATGACACTTTTGAGGTCTGCGAGATATTAATGGCACTTGAGGGTATTTGCAAGTGTTGCGGCGTTGTTTGGTACCACCAGGTGTAAGTTCCTGTCCTCACTGACAGTTATAGGTGAAGTCATAATATAGAAAAACGGTAGTCTCCCATATACTTTAATCAGCACTGCAGTGAGCTTTAATTATTTATCTAATTTCAAGGATTCATGCTTTCCAACTCACCTTACAAGGTATATGCCACTGGTGTATACGATTCAAGTGTAACGATCCAAAATTGTTCCTAGTTTAATTTGCACCCATTCAGAAAATCTCTGTACGGAAAGCACTTTGCCTCTAATTCTACCTAAGTACAGAAATCCTACTATAGCTACATTCTTTCATACATATGTGTTTATTGCCCGGATTCCCGGGCGAATAGGTCGTCGCTAAATAACTTTAATATCTTCTATTCAACAATTTACTGGACTATCTAAGCCTTTGGAGCTAATTCGACAATCTTCTCGGCAGCAGCGTCCAATTCCTCGAAAGCGAACAACTTCAAGCCAGACTTGTCAATCAATTCCTTAGCTTGGTTCATGTTGGTACCTTGCAATCTGACGACAACTGGGATTTCCAACTTGAAGGTCTTAGCAGCAGCAATCAAACCCTCAGCGACGTAGTCACATCTCACAATACCACCGAAAATGTTGACGAAGATACCGTTGACTTGCTTGTCGGACAAAATCAAGCCGAAAGCCTTCTCAATGGTCTCTGGGGTAGCAGTACCACCACAGTCCAAGAAGTTAGCTGGAGCACCACCGTACAACTTGATGATATCCATGGTGGCCATAGCCAAACCGGCACCGTTGACGATGTTAGCAATGTTACCGTCCAACTTGATGAAGTTCAAACCGTATTTGGAGGCCTCAACTTCTTCTGGGTCCTCTTGTGTCAAGTCTCTCCATGAGAAGACTTCTTCTTGACGGAAAGAAGCATTGTCATCGAAACCTAACTTGGCATCCATGGCCAAGACCTTGTGGTCTGGGGTCTCAGACAATGGGTTGATTTCGACTTGGGTACAGTCACGTTCCTCGAAGACCTTGTACAAGTTTTGGATGGTCTTAGCGGCTTCTGGGATGGCTTCGTCGGTGTAACCTAAGACAGAGGCAATCTCAGTGGCCAACTTGTCAGTGACACCCTCCTTCAAGTCAACCTTGAAAGACTTAATGGCATCTGGGTCCTTTTCGGCGACACCCTCGATGTCCATACCACCTTGGGAGGAGGCAACAATGATTGGGGTTTGAGAAGCTCTGTCGTTCAAGATAGCAAGATAGGCCTCGGTTCTGGCGTCTCTTCTCTCAACGATGTAGACAGCAGTGGTCTCCTTACCGGCAGCACCAGTTTGCTTGGTGATCAACTTGTAACCCAACATTTGGGAGGCCAAGTCTCTGGCTTCTTCTGGGGAGGAGATCAACTTGACACCACCTTGGAGACCAGATTCGAAGTGACCCTTACCACGTCCACCGGTCAAAGCTTGAGCCTTGATGACCAATTCGTTGGTACCCAACTTCTTGGCGGCCTCGAAGGCACCTTCGGCAGTGGTAGCGGCGATACCTCTTGGGACACCGATACCGTATTGTTCCAATAAGGCGGCGGAACGGTATTCGTGTAAAGATAAGAATCTCTTCTGTTGAGCAACAGCCTAAAAAGATGTTAGTAGATGTTCACTAAAGAAAGTCAGTGGAGATGGATTTCACGGAGAAGTGGTATTGAGTTGAAGAAGGAAGGCGAAGTCAATAAAGTACCATTGATGACGTCTGCTTTTGCTCTTTCTTTGATTATCATCGATGTTTCACAGATCAGCACTGCTTCTAAACCGATTGCATCCTCGGATATTTACGGCTTGATCGATCTGGCACGAAAACAAACAATGACCGTCAAAAGAAAGAAAATCACAATCTAACTGCCAATCTGGCAAGATTCCCTTCATATGTGCCATAACTGTGCTCAAAGTCAAGCAATTACATCCATTTTCATCGGGACAAGCGATTGAATAAGCTACAACTTCTGAGAAACAGGCATCTCGATCCGACTGTTGAATACGACACCCACAGCGGGCCAATTCCACGAAATGAACGGTCTTCTTGACAATTCCATGGCTCTCCTATTGCTCCAATGGAGCATTTCTTCACATAAACGTGTTTTCCATCCCAAATCACCGGCCGTTTCCAACCTCGACCGTCCACGGCGGCAGGTTCGATCCATGGATCGACCACAGGCAAATACATACTCTGGAAGCACGAGCAAAGGATCTAGACAACATGTTTGCGGCTGAGTTCACTGAACGGGACTAGTAGTTCGACGGATGTCTGGTTTGTGCTGTTGGATGAACAAGGAACCGAAGAAGACAGTGGTTCAAACTTTACAGCCAACTTGGAGGTTGAAATTAAACGCTCAAACGAAACAGTGCGCCATTCCAAGGTGAATTACACAAAGACGGAAGTGGTGTAAGAGACACAAGGGGAATCCTGCATGTTGCCCGGTAGAGCCGACGAGGATTGGGTTGTATTGGGTGAATGAGAGGTGGGTAGTGAGAGGGTAGAGAGACGCTCGGACAGGGTTGCACCGGGGGAGGAAGGAGATTTTGTGGGAGGGAAAGCGAGGTTCTGGTGGGATTGAGGAGTGTGTGTGAGTGCATGAGAGTGTGATTTGGAGTGGGTTAGTGAGGGAGTTGAAGAGTCGTAGAGTACAAGTGGGGAATTGCAGTGAGGGTTCTGGTTAGAGAATGGAGAGTTAGCGAGACTGCTCTTTCAGAGAGCGCTACACAGCTTACAGATGGAGACGATTGACAAGAGACAAACGAATGCAAGATCACACAGCATGATAGCAGAAAATTCCGGGGGTGGCAATTCTCAAAAATGACCCAATGATGGTAACCAGCACGGGTTTTATGGCGCTATGGTGGAGTGTTCGTCTTTCTATTGGTGTTAGAGATGGTTCGTGGTTCATGGTACGAGTTCTCGCCGTTGTACGATCACTTTCTCGCTAGTGACACGAAATGACATTTTTTCCTCCCGAAATACGGAGAGGTCAGGTACCACAAAGACTCTTAGTTTCCGCTCGAATCTTGATCCATTCCTTAGCTTACACCAACCAGGAACAATGTAGAGACCTCTTTCTTTCCTTCAAGTATACGGAACTCTGACCATTCCGTTAAACCCAGAGCTTGTCTCGTTATCCTCTCCCGATCTGTGGCTCTCTCTGCTACACGGTGGATGTCTGCCTGCGTGGGCGGTCCAACAATTCTTAAGGCATTTTTTGGCGCGGCACGCTGGGCAAGAAACTGCGAAAATGTCCCGGACTGGCATTGTTCCGTGGATAGTCTAGCGACAATTTCCGGGCTTGCACCGAATAGTGTTTAAGGTAGCGAGAGGGGACAAATAGACGGCAGCGAGACATATTACAGTATTTTCCAACCAAAATTCGCACCCCCCTTAACAATAATTCGTTCACTAAGGATTTAAGCTGGCGCCGAAGTCATACAAATTAAGGCGCACAGAGACTCTTGGAGTTTACATTTTCTAGTTGCTGAAAACTACCTTACTGTTGCCAAAGAATACGTTTGCCTTTGAAGAAAAAGGTTCTGAAGAATACAAATTATGGCGCCAACAAATGACAAAGTTAGCACGAAGTGGCTGCTCATTCATTCGTTCACAATTTCTTATTATGGGGCTCTCACAGATAAAGTATTCGCAATCTGTATACATTGAAAGTTGGAAAATGAATAATGAATTGACGTAAAGTAGAAATCATTCGTAAA
>JAJMAO010000068.1:0-89441 GCA_030572575.1 Scheffersomyces insectosa
ATTTATGGGTGGTTAGTAAATATTGGTTCCGTTTGCAACCACATTTTTTGACTTTCACCATTTTAGTTTCCCGTCTTTCCGCGAACTTTTTTAATCTTTTCTCAAACTTTATTAGTCTTCAATTGTGAAAAGTATTCTAACTATGAAAAGAAATATATAAGTATCTAGAACGTATATAATTCATTTTGTATGTGACTTTTTTATAGCAAATAAACATTGTTCTCTAATACTTCAAAACGTAGACTAGATGAAATTATCGCGCCTCAATTTGGATTACTAGAGCGAAGTATTGTTAAGGGGGGTGCGAATATTGTCTGGAAAATACTGTATGTCAGATATCCATTGCATCTCTACTGCCTGTTCTGACAGTTGCACTAATTTACGAGGCAAGCCCACGTGTGGTAGCCTCCCCATCCATGTGCACACCCTCATTATTACTAGGATATTATTATCGCTATTCGTAGGCTTAATTATTGCACGCTTGTATCCATAGTACAAAGGCTATAGTTGTATTACTTCTCAGCGATAAATTGATTGACGGTTTTTCAGTTGACCACACGTCCCCGTGATCAAATTAAGCCTGCTCCTTTGTTTCTGGAGTTTTCATTGGAAATTGTGTTTGGTAATTGTATTAGCTGCTGCTGTGCATCTCTGCTCTTCTCTTCCCTTTCTTTTCCCTTTCAGCGTTGTGTTTCTGTTGATCGTTCTCTGCTAGCCCACCTCAGACTCATTAAACTATGTCAATCGATCCGCTTGACACTAACACCCACACCGAGGATAGCAACCAGAAAATGTTATTTGGTACTAAGTTAGACCACGAGCTCTACTCGCCATGGAAGGACTACTACATCAACTACAACAGTCTTAAGAAGCTCTTGAAGGAGGGTGTCATTCTCAAGAACAACTGGACCGACAAGGACGAACAGAACTTTGTCTCGGCCCTTGATGAGAACTTGGAGAAGGTCTACACCTTCCAACATACCAAGTTCGATGAGTTGAACGACCAATTGAACGACTTGCAATTGCAGACCGAAACCAGCGAAGGTGACTTCAATGTCGAGCAGTTCTCCTCCAAGTTGGACAAGATCTTGAATGAGGCTCAGGAATTAGAGCATTTCCAAAGAATCAACTACACTGGTTTCCTCAAGATTGTCAAGAAGCATGACCGTTTGCACTCCAACTACTCGGTCAAGCCATTGCTCAATGTTAGATTGAAGAACTTGCCATTCCACTCTGAGGACTACTCTCCCTTGTTATACAAGGTCGGTACCCTCTTCCAGTTTTTGCGTGAAAACTACAATGTGGACCAGTCATTATCCAAGTTGTCTTCTTTCAATGACTCTGGTTTGAACGCCGAGTTCCAATCCTTCAAGTTCTGGATTCACCCAGACAACTTGATGGAAGTTAAGACTACCATTCTCAGACACTTACCTGTTTTGATCTACAACAACGAGCACGCCAGCCAATTGGATGACGATGATGATGATGACGATGATGAGGAATCCGTCAACGACCAAACTATCAACTGTTTGTACTTCGACAACGACCATTTCGAATTGTACAATAACAAGTTGACCAAGATTAACAACTCTTCGACTTTGCGTCTTAAGTGGATTGGTAAGCTTGCTGACAAGCCAAGAATCATTATGGAGAAAAAGCAATTCGATGCTAACTCCAACTTCAACATTGACGAGAAGATTGTGTTGAAGCAAAAGTATATCAACCAATTGGTTATCAACAAGGAGATTTCTGCCAAGCTTAAGAAGACCAACGATGAGCAATCCCTCAAGAACGTTCTTGACTTCATCAACGAATTCAACTTGCAACCAATTCTCAGAACTACTTACAAGCGTACTGCTTTCCAAATTCCAGGAGATGACAAGATTAGAATCATCATTGACTCTGGCTTGACCTTCATCAGAGAGGATTCTTTTGACCCACAATTGCCAATTAGAGACCCATCTTCGTGGCACCGTCTTGACCTTGACGTAGGAAACAACCAACAGTTCTTGCGTAAGGGTGAGTTCAACAAGTTCCCATACTCTACCATGGAAATCAAGATCAAGAAGTCTGCTGTAAAGAACTTCAAGAAATTGAACTGGATCAACGAATTGATCAATTCCTCGAACTTGATTAAGGAGATTCCAAACTTCTCCAAGTTCATCCATGGTGTAGCCTCTTTGTTCTTAGAAGACGACAAATTGGACAACATCCCACTTTGGTTCAATGAATTGGAGAATGACATTTCCAACGTCTCTGTCTACGTGCCAACCTCTAGGAGAACGTTGCAACAACAAGAAAACGATATTCAAGATTTGACTGATGCTGATAACTTGTCTAAGTTCAAGTCGATGATCGTCAAGAACCAAAGTACAAGCTTCCAACCTAGATCCTCTTCTTTCTCGGGATCTATATTGTTGAACTACAACAAGGATGATGAAGATTCTATTGAAGGTTCAGGGCACCCATCTTCTCAAATTCAAACTATACCAGAAGAGTCGCAGCAATCTGGTTTAACCGATGACCAATCCTCTGAGTTCGATGAAGATGAGGATGATGATGCCATTGGAATTCCAAAGCCTAACCCGTTGGTTAGAATCTTAAACTTTCCTAATCAATTCTCTAAGTTACTCGATGTTGACTCCGAAGACGAAGAAGTTGACTTGCCAATCGGTGTTTCCAAGCCAGAGAACTGGATTAAGAACGCTGGTCCACTTAAGATTGAACCAAAGGTCTGGTTAGCCAACGAGAGAACCTTCAACAGATGGTTGCATGTCACCACTTTACTCTCTACTTTGACATTTATTATCTACTCTTCCACCTTGAACTCCAACTTTGCCAACTTATCGACCGTTTTGGCTTACTTTTATTTTGCATTGACTTTGTTCTCTGGTGTCTGGGGTTACTACATCTTTATGAGAAGAAGAACCATCATTATGGAGAGATCCGACAAGCACTTAGACAACTCAATCGGTCCTCTTATTGTTGCTTTTGGACTTGTACTTGCATTAGTCATCAATTTCGTATTTGGCTGGAAGGGCTTACAGGTTGACCTTAACAACGAGTTCTACACTAACAACCTGATACACAAGAACATTCATGAATACGTTATTAACTTGGTCAATTAAGATTTCAAGTTTCACACTTTTTATTTTCTTCCCACTATTTTTGAAGTCAAAAATGTCACTTTAGATGTTCCAGTGAACACATTTTAATAAATACTACATCCATTAAAATTCTGTACCCTTAAATCATCAATATAATAATATATCTTTCATAGGATACAATTTAGTAAACCTTTAAAAATACAAATTCTTAAACCACACTTGACTACGGATCAGTTAAATTCTTAAAATTATATTTGCAGCAAACCCATTGAGAAATGAACTCAAGAAGAAACTTAACTTCCAATCGAAGCAGTCTACATTTGCGAAGACAAAAACAGGTCGGAGAAATTTAAATTCTAGAAGCAATTTCTAATTTCAAGCACTGTTACCTACCATAGCAGGCATTCCGGTGAGCGAGTTTCCGTTCCTTAGATGTTGTGCCTTTTTCAGACATGACATATATAGACCTCATTTTTGGTCTTCACGGTTAGCACATAAAACAGTAGAACTAGGAGTCGAGCTACAACTAGGCATATCACGCTAGATACATTATTTGGCCATGTTAAAAAGTTTAGGTTTAAACTTTGAACAAATATCCTTATAAAGTATTCCGTGCAATAACTTATTAACCAAATATTCACAGGCTCTCTCAATTCCTTACTGCCAACCATCTCTATGTGTCTAGCTACACCACTACGTTGGAATAGTAGGCAAAGGTTCGGTCTCTAGCCGCCTGCACAGTAGTCACTCACAAAACCAGAGTCGATCGTTTTTCAAAATCCAGCGTGTTATTAGCTCGATCAACAACACATATTCAACATTGAAGAACAGCTAATTACAGCTACTACAACATCAATCCGAAATACAATCGTGCCATGTCATTGAACATATCATTATACACCATCTCGGCCGTTTTAATACTAGATAACGAGGGTGAAAGACTCTACGCCAATTACTATAATCACAGCGGATCTCAAGAAAATGGAGGTGAAAGCCACTTCCAGACCCTTGCACAACAGACCAAGTTTGAGTCGCTGATATTCTCGAAGATAAACAAGGTACACCAAGATATCATTTTGTACGACAACCATTTGATCACCTACAAGCAAACAAACGATATAATTCTTGTTATTGTTGCCAAGATCAACGAGAACGAGTCCTTGATCTATTCCACCGTGGCCACCTTATTTGAGAGTTTGAACATCTTGTTGGACAACACCATCGACAAATCTACCATCATCAGCAAATATGACTTGGTCAGTTTGGCAATTGACGAGACTATTGACGATGGTATCATAATTGAAATTGAGCCGGCCATCATCGTTAGCAGAGTGACCAACGCTCCAAAGTTTGACAACGTTGTTCATGTTGACCTCGACAAGGGTATTTTCGATGCATTGTCATTTGCATCTAAGAAGATCGGTGAAAGATTACAACAGGGTTTCTAATTATGTAGAGCTATTATAGAAGCCACAATAAAAACATATATCTGCAGCAATCAGAGCTTTAAGAGAATAAATGGTAGACGCTTGACGCATTGTTATTTAATTTCAAATGTCAGAATTTTGATCAGTTGAATGCCATATATAGATCTTATTCTTCAACGTCTACCACGACGATTTAGTCTTATGAGCCTCGTTTCGTATTTGGTGATATATTTTCCAGTAGATTGATTTACACGTTCATTGAACCAACCACCTGTCTAATTTCTTATCCAATTACACATCCAACTACAATATCGGTCGTAAAGCCTTAAAAAAGAATTCACCCCTTGTATGTGGGGATTTCCCCCTATATGAGTCACGAACAGCAAGATGTAGATGACTTTTTACCAAGTACATTTTTAGTATATAATAATGCGAATGTTCACAATAGTTTAAAACAGATCTGAAAGCAGCAATCGCAGCCCGAAGTATTAAATGCCTGAGCCAAAAGTTCCTTTCGGAAAGCAGTTCAGGGAAAAGTACTTCCAGGAGTTGGACCCGAAGTATGCAGCCGTCAACCATGGCTCGTACGGGTTAACGCCTACACCAGTGTTTGAAAAATACGTAGAAGTCATGAAAAGAGACTACAACAACCCAGACTATTTTAGAAGAATCGAACAGCCTCTTTTATATGTGGATACTTTGAAAGAACTAGGAAAGGTGTTGAAGAGCGACTACCATAATCTAGCAATTGTGGACAATGCGACTTCTGGAGTTAACACTGTATTAAGAAGTTATCCGTTCGAGAAAGGAAGCAAGATTGTTGTAGCCAGCACTGTGTTTGAAGCCTGTGGTAACACGTTGAAGTTCTTGAGGAACAGGTATAATGTTGAAATTATTCCTATTTTGTTGGAATACCCACTAGAAGACTCTGAAATCGCTGCAAAATACGTCGAGGTGTTCGCAAGGGAACATCCAACTTTGGCTATATTTGATGCAGTTAGTTCAATGCCTGGTGTGAGGTTTCCGTTTGAGAAGATAACTGAATTGTGCAGTAGATATGGGGTCTTGTCTCTAATAGATGGTGCTCATTCCGCTGGTCTACTTCCGGTTAACTTGGATGAGTTGAAACCAGATTTCTACACTTCGAACTTGCACAAGTGGATGTACGTTCCACGCAATTGTGCTGTATTGCACGTCAATGCGAAGAACCATCGTAAAATCCATACACTTCCAATTGGAGTCACTTATTTGGATGATAATGCAGAAGTCTCTGAAGAAGACGAGAATAACTGGTTCGTGAATAGATTTATTGACTGCTCCACCAAAAATTTCGCTTCTCCAGCTGTCATCAGAGATGCTATTAAGTTTAGAGAAGAAGTTTGTGGTGGGGAAGCCGCCATTTATGATTACTGTCACAAGTTGGCAGTTCAAGCAGGCGAGATCGTAAGTCAAAAATGGGGTACTTCAGTTCTAGAGAATAAAGCAAAGAGTTTAACGACTACAATGGTAAATGTTGAGGTGCCTATTCAAAACTTTGGTATCCTGTTAGAGACAATTGTTCCTTCTTTGGGGGAAATTTCCAACAAGCCCTTACAGAATCAAGAATGCTTCGTGCCCCTCATTCCTCACAACGGAAAGTTGTATGCCCGTTTTTCTGCACAAATATATAATGTCACTTCAGACTATGAGAAAGCCGCTGATTACTTGCTTAGAGCTTTGGGGTCTTACGTTGACGATGACTTGATCGACAGTACAATGAAGACGTCAATTTGATATATATGTTCAAGTGTATCCGTTCAATTAATGTTTGCATATTTTCATCGTGGAAACCTTGTATTGTAAATAGTTATTTTGGTAGCGCCATCTCTGTCAACACACGACCACAATTTTTGAACTTACAGAATCCAAAGGCTACAACAAACGGTACATAGATAGTTACAGCTACAGCTATACACCTCATAAAATATTACTAGTAATTTCGCATAATCGTTTAGAGCCATTGATTAGTTTGCTCCTGCAACCGAAAAACATACAAGGGGGCTCGTAGATTTGTCATATATACCATGGATGAATCATTCCATTTTGCATTATTGAGGATTTCAATAGCTCAAATACTAAAGGCAAACGGGTTTGAGAAATGCAAACCATCATTGCTTAACATAATAACGGATATTGCAATCCAGTACTTCAAAAAGCTAATACAGCAATCTATTAAATGCTCACAATTACGAAACCAATCCAATCACCCTGAACTTCAAGACATAACGCAAGCATTGGTATTGGTGGAGGCTATAAAACCAGATGACTATCTCAAGCTTGATAGTAAACAGGATTCTAAATATAATGTGAAGTCATTGGACTCGTTTGTTAATTGGACGCAATACAGCGACTCCTTCAGGGTAGCCCGTAGTTTGAATGAGTTTCCTAATGAATTGATTAGGAACTTGATCGAGAAAAGAAAATTGGACTTGGACGATGGAGAAACGGACCAAGAGAAGAAGAAGAGAAAGCATAAAGAAAGACAGGAATACTATAACCAGTTGAAATTAAACGATATTTCCAATTTGCAGGGAGACTTTGGTGATGAAGACGAAGATGATGAGTACGGAATTTCAAACAAAGACAAATTACTTTGGTTGAACTATTTGATAGAAAAGGATCTTAAGTTGGGCCACGATCTCAAATTCTTGAATTCCACTCTTTCCGATGAATTCTTGAAGTTTCAAGGCAACCTCAAGTTTCACCCTATTATTAATAGCAATAACGAAGAGGTCCACAAAAAGTATCAGCAATTCAAACACCAATTGCATAACCTAAACAAGCATGACTACGTGGTGATAAGTATAGACAACGAGAAAGAAGGAGACGAACAAATAAACGACTTAGATGTGAAGCCGTCTGAGAGCCTTATTAAATTATTACCATACAATTTAAAGTACGATAAGCATTTGCTAGACGATGATTTGGACCAGTACTTTGAATACAGGGAGCGTCACCTGACAGTAGACGAGAGGGATCAAAATGGATTCCACAGTCAAGATGATCACTATGACAACGACGGAGAAGATCTCATAATACAGGAAGAAGGAATCGGAGGCGAAAATAGTCTAATGCTTACCTGATCTCAGTGCATCTTCTTTGGCTCGGGCGTTGCCAAATGAAACTAACAGATCATCTAGCGATCTGCCCTTGCTTTGTGAGTGATGTCCATTTCGAAATATTTTCTTGTTTGATGCAGAAAGGACTGCAACAGATATGAAATACCTTAATAGGGGACGATAATTACGAAACGGTCGAAACAACTCGGCTGGTACCTGAATTAGGTACGAGAACCGGATGCTCTGTTTGGATCAGCAATTCGTGTAGAATTTACAAGAGGCGCATTAGATTGGGAAGAATAATGCCAGTGCGTTAAATTCGAATTTTTCTTGTTAAATAAAGGGTGTATTCATTGTGGAGGAGATCAGATATACGAAATTTAAATAGGTAATATGCTAGTTAATGAAATTATGTACAACTATGAGTCGTAAGTTTAAATTTCCTTGAGGATTACGAAATACGTTCTACTGTAGTGTCCCTTGCCTAAGATTGAAACTTGGCGAGTGACCAAAATCTCTTTATCACATTATAGTTCAGTACTCCAGGGATGGTTTACGGTGGTCTGCTCGAAGCGCTTAAGAATTTTGAAGAATAAGGTTGCTACCTTTTAGTCTTAGAATTTCCCATTCTTTATTTAGTATAAAGTTGTTGCATCTAGAAGAAAATAAGTAGAACGTCTCATTTACAATACCTGATCTAAAATGCTGAAATTTTCCCCAGACTAGTCCCTTGCTGTCCATTTCATCCGTACGGCCACATTTCGTTTCGTTTCACTGCAACAAGTGTAGTTCTTATTACCGAAGATTCATTAGCCTCCGTGCCCGCACGTTGTCGCTGAGGTCAAGATCTTCTGTCCTCCGCATGAATAATGCATTTGCATGATTATAATCCCAGGACCAGCTTACAAACATTGTTCCACAAACTCTACTCTCTAGTGAAACGAGCAGCTCCGACGAGAAAATATGATTGAATGTAACAAAATATGTACCAATTTACCCACAACAGGAAGAAGGGATCTCATGCAACTTTGAATTTAACTCGTTTGGGGCAAATTAGCCATGCATGAAACGCGAGACGCTCTGGAATCTATCTAATGCAGGCAATAAAAAGGAGGGGCGTACAGACAGGCTGGGACCATGACCAAACAAGACATTCATCGTGGTACAAGACTCGATGCACGTCGATTGATGTGCCGAACTAAAGGAATCAGCATCAGCCATAGAGAAACAGTGCATTCACACATATCACAGTACAGATTCATGATATATAATAGAATCCAGTACCGCTTTTATTGTTATTCTGGATGCCTGTCCCTCGCCATTGTTAGACCCTCTGCTTAAGCCCCAACCCAGGTTTGTTCTAACAATAGCGTTTTCACAAACAAACAAATAGCCTTCAAACCCACCTTCTATTAAAAGACCAACAATTGTCCCAACAGCAATCAACTATCTGATTCCCACATAGCTGCAGTTGAAAACATCTTCGCAACTATAAATCACGGGTATCCCCCTCTTAACTACTGTCTAGACCAAAAAATTTCGACATACAGACACGTCTTGAAAATTCTCAATTCTCGTGATCGTCAGCGGTACCAACTACACTTCCTTCAACTCCTTACTCCATATATGACAATCCGCATCGTTAGATACAACGTTGTGATCGTATAAAATAGCTAGTTCTCGTTACCACGTCGCCTTTTCGACCAAACGCTAATTCGACCTTCCATAGCTTCCAGACGAACTATAACCCACCTCGTACCCCTTAAATCCCTCGCTTTACGTCCGGAATTACTTTGAAGTCGGCACAAGCAAATAACAAAACAATACCCGGTACAATACTGCCCATTTCTGCTACAATACAGGGTAACTACTTAACTATTGCTAGCTCTACGTTGAAAACCAAAATTTACTTAAGCAGCTCATATTTCCGTGACTTTTGTAAATTCTGCTACGCGGTAACCGGCATTGAACTTCCACAATTAACACATACCCTTTTATACCGAAACAACCATCACTAGACTCCTTTAGTTTGTCCAACTTAAGAATTGCTTGTACCGTGTTCTTTTTGATTTTGATTCTTTGTCACCCCGTTTCCTTGCGTCCATTATAGAATTAATATAGCATACAATGATTAACAAAAAGTTGAACTTAAAACTCAATTTGAACAAGTCGTTAAATAACTTGTCCAATCCTGATGGCGGAGCACCTCCATTTACTCCACTCGACCAAACCATGAAGACTCCAATAGAGGCACCATTTGGTGCTAATCACCCGGTTGGAGAACAGCAGCAAGGCTTCTATTTCGCCCCTCCAGTTTCTCAAGTAAGCAAGCAGGATACCATATACTCGAACCCTCACTACAATGAATCCGACGACATACTTACAGATATTGATGAACCTTCCTTTGGATCGTTTAAAACGACTAGAAATTATACCCTTAACTTTACTCAAAGTTTTGACCTGTTGGTGTTATCTGTGTATTCTCATTTCTTGTCTTTGCCCACAACTACTCCTTTTCTGGGATCTACGCCTCCAAGTGGACTTGTGAGTAAAGTAGCAAACGAGACAATGTCCAAGTTGATTGCAAGCACGTCCATTTCCAACCCACCTTTGTACGACCATCAGAGCATCATCAACGCGGATTACCTCAGAAACCACTCTTATCAGCCCATTTTCTTGCAATTGATAAGGAAGCGGTTGATGGACTTGTGTCATTTCAATTCTAATAACTCACATAACAACAATGCCATAAGCAATAACACTAACGCTAACGCTTCTAAGTTACCAGAAGCAACAACTATTTCCGTGACGTCTAGCGGAAATGGAGCATTTAACACCAACACTACTGGATTGAGGCAGTCTTCGATTTCCAACTTATCATTAAACGAGTTGAACATCCTGAACTATAACACCAACAATGCTTCTGGCAGTGCAACCAGATCCAGGTCGTCTTCTCTTAGTCTCAGAAAGCAGTCGTTGACTAGAAATAATTCCTACACGAACAATAACTGGTTGCATGTGGGAAACATCAACAGCATTAGACCAAACGGTCACCCCATGCCAAATGGTGAGAACTTTAACATGAGTACAGACTCCTTGCAGTCGATGCAAGATTATGTACCGCAGTCTTTTATTAACAGATCTGCCAACAATAACATTTCTCCTAACCAACCCAACTTTAATTCCATGATGATGGATTACACGACTCCTCCTAGTTCTAATAAGGGTTCTGTCTCGGGACCAACCATGACTCCTCCATACAGTAATGGAAATCTACTTCAGAACAATATGCATACTGGCCACAACATAAATGATTACGAGGAATTGGCTCATTACCAGCAACAATTCCAACAAGCTAGATCTAGATCTTCGTCAAGCACCAACCCATTTCCTCATCCGTTAACTATTAACACTGAAGTAGCCAACACGCAAGCTTTCAGCGCAATGAGAGATGTCACAACGCCAGGTGGAGCTCCTTCTTTCAGAAATCCTAATAACTTGGCCCTAGACTCGCCTTTCATGTCTGGTTCTGCTTTGTCCGAGGAGTGTGGTTACTTCTGTGATGGTTTCCAACCACCTCCACAAGGAGTTGCTAATAGTGCCGGAAGTCCGATGACTGAGAGCCCAACAGGCCCCAACGAATCTACGCTAGCCGACTCTGCGAGAATCAACCTCCCTGGCCAATTCAGTTTAAGTGAAAAGAAGAGGGACTCTTTGAAAATGAAGAGAGGAATACATTAAACAGCCCTAGTCTTGAGGACAGGGAAAAAACCACTTCAGTTCTTCCTAAGGTTATAAATAGTCATTTGGGTTCACTTCGGTTTTGTAGACGTGGTGCAATCTCGAACTCGATGCATGTATTAATACGTTACGATTGGTTAAGTTTATATTTTTATATTAAAATTCAGTAGCATTATACCACATTCATTGTACGTAGCACATTAACTATGTTGCGTAGTAAGGCACATACAATGTCGAATTTCAGTCTATTTTTAACTGTCTACTTAATGGTCATCCCCGGATGTATTCTATTCAATTTCATTCTTCCCGAATTGCTTATTTCCGTTAACTCGTCACTCGAGCAATTGGTTGTTAACCACCTCTTATCCATCTCTTCACTTGGTTACTGACACATTTTCTGTATACCGCAATTTTTTGCAGTCCCAATTAGAGCAACATCGCGCGCTACAAATATACGCGAGTCAGATGAGGGCACAAGTATTACTCGTACAGATAGCATATCTCTTTCCATGACAATTGAGAGATCTACAAAGATATAGGACTAAGATGGCATGAGAGTATCCAAGAGACAATTGCATAATGTTTTGAGGGAAGCAATAAAAGCTCTTCGAGAAACTAATTTGGAACCTGAATCACTGCCCTTGATTCCACCAATGGTACTGCCACAAGATGTAAGCAATGCCAGTAATGACTATGAAAGAAGACGAATATTGAAGAAAGTCGTCGACGATGAAGACATGGAGGCGCGATTGATACTAAAGAAATTCACAAATAGAACTAGCAAGGAAGTGATTCAAAGTCAGGGCAATGAGAACGTCGAGGACATAAATGAAATAACTAATGGTGTTCAGCACGGAATACAGCTACTACCAAACGATTCGTTGTATCAGATATATGCTAACTGGAATCTTACAGAGAACGAAATGTTACATCTCTATAATCCTAGGAATTTGAACCCTTATCAGTTTCATTCAAGATTTAATTCTGATGTGTCGTACACTGTAACACCTCGACTTTCCGTAACTAAGATGCTTACTGATAGATGGTGTGAAATGAGAGAGTATTACACTATTTTTGCTGGTTCTCCTGAGTACAAAGCATCCAATTCTATAAAATTGGGCTTGGAAAGACATTCTGAGTTGGAACTAGAGTTACACAGACCGGTAGACACTAGTGTCCTCATTGAGACACTTGCAACGTGTGTATCAGAAGCGATTGCTAGATATGAACTGTCTATAAGGGACATTGATGACACTGCACTATTGGAAAAGTTGAGTATCCAATTCGAAAATTTCTGGAAGATAACTTATGGCTCGCCGGAAGTTGCCAAGTTATCGTTAGACTGGAGTGAGCAAATAATAGAGCGCTTGTTCACGTTGATAACGACATCGGAAGCAAGAGAGGTATTGGTACATGGTTATGTAGATTTGGAAAATGGATCATTTGTATCCAAATTAGAGGAGTTAAGACCGAGCGACAATAAGTCCAGAGACATTGATCAACTGAAAGTATTGGTGAGTGGCATAGTTGACCATTTCAAGCTAATAAATGACAATGACATTTCCGATCTTTCATTGATACAAGATATACGAGATCACTTGGACTACTACTTTAATGACTACGTCGGGAATAGGCAAATGATAGATATTACATCTTTCCTCAGTGGAATAGTTGGCCCAATCAATGATCATTGTAATGAATTCAGAGTTAAGACAACAGATGTTAAAACAAGATCGTGGAACCGAATTCCAGATCTGTTTTCTGTTTTGAATGCTGCAAAGTTACAAACATTCTACTACAGGAAGATGTTGGGTTTACTTGCTAATGAGAGTCATGAAAAGGAAAACGAGTACTTCGCCTACTACAGTCTCCTTGAGAATGCCAGACAGAGGGGTATCGATGTGGATGATCCCGTTGACGTGATCACTATTATCAGCATCTTGAGGAAGAACTACCACATCTATTATAATGATTTCGTGAAATTGGCTAATGGCGAGCCAATAGGATTCGAGCCTTTTGATAAGTTTGTGCTGGAGAAAACTCCAATAGATTACGATGTCAGTTCAATTATTGACATCGCAGAAGAATCATTTCAGCACGACCGTAATATAGATGGTGTTCCTTTCCATTCACGTATGATCGATAGAATCAATGAAATAGAGGACTTCAATTACTATGAAATATTAACAGATAAGTTGGTGAAGAACTGGAAGACTGCCCCTTCGATCAGATACTTTGCAGCAAGATCTGCACAATTTTATAGTCTCTTCGAGAATTTACTTGGAGATACAACTACTGTCGAATATCACAATGGAAAGACCTCACAAAACTTCCATACGTCTCTGTATGCGTACGACAGAAGTGAACTCGATAAACACAATATCAAGGCTTCAACCTTTTGGAATGGAAACAGGTTTCCAGGTTACACAAGCGACTTGAATAAATGTAATTATTGCGACTTTAAACTGAAGTGCCTTGTTCCGAACCATGGTTTAAGTGGAGATTTAGAGAAGAGATCTTTAGGAGCTAAGTTAAATGAATTTATGCATACAAACTGAGTAAATATATCAGATATAATGAACATAATGATAGACTTTAGTGGATATAAGATGTAAAACCTCATCAAAAGAATGTCGATACGTAGAATAATGGCATCAACCCTTCTGCAGAGGTTTTAATTCTATATTTGGGTTTCGTTTACCACTTGCATCTAAAGAAGGCATGCACGTGGAGATATTTGCCCAGTCATCTACATATTTAAGAATACAAGGATTATAGTCGTATATTTGTCCGGCTATAGACGTGATTACAGGAGAAGAATGTTGTGATGAAAATCCATTTCAGTATTTTTCACTTCCTTGTAAATGCAAATGCAGAAAAAAATATTTACCCGGACTCCCGGACTCAAGTATGGCGAGGAGGGTTTACATTTTGCAGCTACTCTATAGACATAATGCACATCTCCCTTAGAAGAGTTAATGTGTAATAAAGATTTATAAATACGGGCTCCTCTGGAATATATTGTCCTTACACTCATTTAAATTGGTTTGGTGTTAAGGTAGCGGGTTCAAAACCATCAAATATGGCGTACTTCTTCAAATATTCCTCTTTGAGATGCTGCTTCAAGTCTTGAAACTTGTTTCCAAAAGTTGCTCCACAAGCAGCACATGCGAGTGGTGTTGTCTTTATGATTTTCTCTAGAATGGTCTTATCTCTTTCATGTCTAATAAATACCTTTTCTTCTTCCGATTCATTGGAATAATCAGAGTCTGAATCGTATTGATTTTCACTACCATAGCCTCCGCGGTTCAATCTGTCATAGACTTTGTTAGACCATGGGTCTAGTTTATCAAAGTCTACGAAGAATGGGGTTGCAAAAGTGTTGTAATGCTTCTTGTTTTTCAATCTCTCTGACTGAAAGTCTTGAGTTATTATGTGAAAATGTAGGTTCCGTAATGAGGGTACAGAATGTACCCCCGCACGTATGAACTCAACCTTAAATTCTGCCAATGATAGCTTATTGTTCGTGGAGTTGTTGAACAACTTATCGAGATCTTCTACTATCATCAACTTAGCCTTCTCTATGTAAAATGATATTAAATCGTACAACTCGTCACCCGAGTAATTTTTGTAGTTCCTGTTGAACACGTCTAATGGGTGAATATGGGTAACTTCTGGTGCCCTTGGAATGACCAAATAGTGGCGAATTGCCTTGGGAAACTGATCTTTGATGATTAGTACATTTTCGTCCTCGAAGAGAACTAATTCCTTGCATTTGGAAGGGTTGTCAATATACGTTTGAAACACGTCTTGAAAACTCATTGCTGATAAGAAATCGTACCTGGTCTCAATTGCTCATTTCTTAGTTCCATTTTTTCTAGATGTCCTACACCACGAAATCCGTACATTCTTAAACAATAGTTATTATGGCATTTAACATAGATATACTATATGTGATCTACTATTTACAATAGGTATATAATAATGTAAAAGCCCGGTTTCTGCATTGCTACGGCCAAATAGCTGTCTTTATCGAGTATTGGAGGTCCTCTATATAGATTTCTACGTCTTTCTCTTTTTGACAGGACTTGTCTGAGCAGTGGCCGTAGTGGTAGCAGCAGCTTCGGTCTTGTCTTCGACTGGACTAGCCTCGACCTTTTCTTTTTCGGCTTTACTTTCGGCCTCCAACTCTTCGTTGGTCTTCAACTTGACGTTCTTCAACTCGTTGATGAACCAGATTACAGAGGCATAAAGCAAAATTGCGATGGCCAACAAGTTGTAGAAATGATACGACCCACTAAGGAAAATCAACGCTATCAATGACAATATGAGCAAGATAAACGATACATGAGTGGCGGTGATCAACGCAGGAGTTGTTCCTGGCGTGAAAATCGAGTCCCACAATTCCACTATAAATGCCATTTTTGCGTCTTCTGTTCCGAACGTCTTCGTCTTCGTTCCTCTAGTAAAGTGGACAAATAACCTCTAATTTTCATCGGCTCTAAGTTGGAAGGCTCAATCTCCAATTAGTCTTCTGACTGCACTTCTCCAGAGTACCATTATTTCGTTACGTAACGCATTACTTAACACTTTCCATACTCTCGCCACCGCGCACGACTTCCTTCGGTTTCTTTTTTTCTTCAAGCGGGTATAACGAAATCACAGTGAAGTGACAGTCACGAATTTGTCAGAATACTAGTTCAAACCAACTATTCATAGTGAACAATAGTTTTATATAATTTCCCCCAACGCGCATTACTCTCATATATTTACCATGGTACCAAGCGACGACTCATTCATCAGCGATGACGAAGAAGAATACTGGTATGTACTGGTTTCAAGATCAACTTGAAAGCAACTATTTCTCTGACGCCTTTTGCAACAGCAAATACTAACTTATATCCGTTTAGCCCATTATGTGTGGAAGAAATGGACATCTCTGACAAGAATTTTAAGCCATGTCCTTGTGGCTACCAAATATGTCAGTTCTGTTACAACAACATCAAGCAGAATCCTGAATTGAACGGAAGATGTCCTGGTTGCAGACGTCTCTACGACGATGAGTCTGTAGAATACAAGACCATAAGTGCAGAGGAGTACCGTTTGCAACAGTTGAAAAGAGACAAACGTGACCGTGAAAAGAAGCAACGTGAAAAGGAGAAGAAGGAAACTGAGATGGCCAACAAAAAGCATCTTGCTGGACTAAGAGTAGTCCAGAAGAACTTGGTATATGTCACAGGCTTGAACCCACCCTGCAACCCTGAAGACTTACATTCAGTCTTAAGATCTGATAAGTATTTCGGCCAATACGGAAAGATTCTGAAGATTGTAATCAATAAGAAGTCTCCAAGTCCTCAGGGCAGTCACCACCACCACCAAAATCCTGGTTTAGTGGTATATGTCACATTCTCCAAGAAGGAGGACGCGTTGAAGTGTATTAACGAATTGGATGGCTCGTTGTGTGATGGTAGAGTTTTGAGGGCAGCCCATGGTACCACCAAGTACTGTTCGTCTTACCTCAGAGGTCACCCATGTCCTAATCCTAACTGTATGTTCCTTCATGAACCAGGTGAGGAAGCAGACTCCTATACCAGAAAGGATTTGTCCACCCAACAGGGTATTAAGATGGGCATGATGGGTTTGACAGGTACTTCCAGAGATAGCAGCAGCACGAATATTTCTGGTTCTAATCATTACCAGCCTCATTCCAGTACCAACTCTCAGTCCAATTATTCTGGCGGCGAAGAGGAAACCCAGTCACATTCCGAAGATGATCAGGATCATCAAGCCAATACGAGCAACTCCAGCATTCCTCCATCGAATGGAGGTCCAGTCTTGCCAGCCACAGCACTGTGGGCGAAAGGCTCAAGTGCTTCGGCCAGCAATTCGCCATCTGTCAACAACAACACCCCATTGGCCAATTCTGCAGCCTTCCCAACTTTGGGAGAGATGTTCCGTGATCAGAAGCTGCAGCAAAGAAAGGACAACAAGCATAAGGTTAAGCCTACAAAGACGGCTACAAAAGATAATATCTTACTTCCTGACGATATCGACATCGATGATGACTCTGTATTGAGCTTCGTGGAACAAACCACAGAGTGCTTGAAGGACTTACAGCTGAGAAAGGAGAAATTGGACGTACATTTTTCCAAGTTGTCGAGTAGCAGTAGTAAAATCTTGCCATTGTTCTCCTTCAACAATAGTGACGCATACTCCACTGAAAGTAGTCTTGGGGAAGACAAGTTGTTGGCTCGTCAAGTCATTGAAAGATATCTCTTGAGACCAATCAAGAACTACCATTTAGCATACCAAAACCATCCAATTACCCAGCAACAATATTTACTTCAGAGTCAATTACAACAGCAACAGCAACGTCAACATCAGACTCCTAACTTCCCGGCAGCACAACTAGAGCAATTGCAATTGGAACAAGAGAAGAAGTTATTGGAAGTACAACAATCACAGGGACAAGCTGAGAACTCGGCCTTGCTGCAACAACAGGTTCAGCAACAGTTATTGTTGCTTCAATTACAGCAGCAACAGCAACAACAGCAAGGTAACCAGGTCCAGATAAACGTGTTGAGACAGAACGAACGTGCGAACACTTCTACTCCACCTCCACCGGGCTTATTTGCCGCAGGCAACATTCCAAAGACTCAATTGTCACAAGGACAGTTGACAGGTCAATTACCAGGGCAGTTCAACGGGGAACATCCAGCTGTGGCCCCTGTTGCTACAACTGCTGGTGGTAACCAGTCATCTAGCTCCCAGTTGTTGACGCAATTAATGAGTGGAAAGAGGTAAGTATGGATTCTTTGTGTGTCGCTTGTAGTGATAAGTTTGCTTTTATATCTATTGATTAGTTGTATATGTGCAAGGCTTGTAATGGTGGATGTTAAATCAAAACATAATGCACATGTGTATATTATTTGTAATTACTAATAAATTAACATATGAAATAAATATGTTGTTACATTTGTATAATACATTATTTTGTAGTAGGATTAAGCTATGAAGTTGTTTAGATTATACTTCAGCTCTAGGAAGAGTTTTTTCACCTATAGGTCAGGAATCATGAATAATGTGGGTCATGTGGGTATTCAAGTAAGGTGCCTGATCTTCGAACTCCTTGTAGTTCTCTTCTGGTTCCCTTGGAGAGTTGTAAAATTTCATCATAATTTCCCTGAATTTCGCTACATAAGTGCACTCATTCTTGCTTACATTGATTCCCACTTTTTGTTTGAAGTAATCCAGTATAGCATCAGCTCTTGGGTACGTCGAGAGTTGTTGGTTCAAGATGAAAGCATCATCCATTACACTGTGAAAAGTCTTGAGGTTAACACCTGTATCACGAAAGCCGTAATGGAGAAGTAAGTAGTTTGCGGCCTTTGAACTGATAGCTGTCTTAAACTTTTCCTCGAACGTTTGTTTTATGAACTCGCTTCTCTCGAAGGTAGTCTTTCTCAATCTGGCTGAGTCAAAAACCACTCGCACATGTTCTTTTGACCATCCCCCATCGTCCCACTTGCCCAAAGCAATATTTACCTTGGGTCTGCTTCCTGGGACGGACGGTTCTATGAATCTCTTTGCTCTTGGGTCAGAATGCTCGTAGAGGTTCAATATTTTTGAAGCTTCTCTAGCATTTTCATTTATTTGCCTTCTTAGTATAGCCAACTCTTGCACTCTGGAGATGATATCGGGGATAGGTAATAACTTCTCGAGACGAGTTGCTAATGCATCCATTTTGTCGAGTAGGAGCGTATCGTTAGATGTGAGATCCAGTCTGTACTCAAGATACGACTTCACCACTCGGTATTCGTACAATATTTCATCCAATTGTAGGAGAACTTCGTAGGTATTCTCTAGCCTATGATCTTGCTCGTCTATCAGCACGAATTTTTCCCTCAATGCAAGATAGGAATGCACCAAGTCGTGCTTTCTCTGTTCATAATTGTTTACCTTCCGTTGGTAGATAGACATTGTGGTGATGGTGTAAGTGCAATTGCGTTTCGCGGCGGCAAAGAATATGTTGATGAACAACGGTTTGAAACCCAACTAATTTGAGGACCTGTATTTTTGCAGCTGGGTACTGCCAATGGATAACGTAACGAATTGCTACAAACTGCTGGTGCAAGCGCCCAGATAGGAGACGGTTGGTTTTGTTTTCGTTTTGTATTTGTTCGCTGCGACCAAAACAATTGGCGTTTGCGGGTTATTATTTCCACGAGAGAAAGTGAGATTTCGCACCCTCTTTGGGAGCAGTTGTGGACAGTGAGAAAGAGAGATTAGGTGAGCGTGGAGAGTGAGGATGAGAGGTAGATGCAGTGGTGAGAGAAGATTGTGTCAAGCAGTGATTACAGATATCACGCGACTCCTTCAAAAGTGTAAATTGTTGAACGTGTATATTTACATATATGTAGTTAGATCTATTTGTATATGAAAGTAGCTGTAGCAGTGTTTTTGTATTTGCAATTATTTATCTGTATCTATGTATATTGTCTACGTGTGTTCAGTTCGTCTTGCATTTGTTAGTGGCGTACACGTATGTTTCGTATCTCTATAGTATATTTTATATCTATGCGTATGCATTATCTACATGTTGAGCGTAATATGTCTTTACACGTTACGCGTATGCCTATGTGTATGTACAAGGTAGTCATTTGCTATTTTCTCATTGACTCACAACAGAGTCACACTTAGCACATAAGTGGTTCTCCTCAGGAGCATTGTACTTCCAGCATCTGGGACATTTTGCATCCGTCGAAGGGCTGACTTGAATAACTACTTTTTCCCCGTTGTGTTCGATAACCGAATTGCTTTCGTACTCGGGGCTCACCACCGAATCGCCAATGACTGCTCTGGAGACTAAGAAATAGTCTTCCAAGAATTGCTCATGCTTGCGTAAGACTTTCTCTATTGTGGAACCTTCATTCTCAAAATTAAGGTTTACTTGAGTCTCTAATTTATTCTTGTAGAAGCCGTCTACTCTCAACTGTTCCAAATCCTTGTAGATTTGGTCCCTGAGATTCCAGATACTCTCAAACTCCTTCTCGACAGCCTCATTAACGTAGTTCTCTGGTAAAGCATAGTATTTCTCCCACTCCCCCATCATAAATGGGGATGTCTGCTCTATATTGAACAAATTGCGGTATTCATTCCACACCTCTTGTGTCAAGATTGGTTGGATTGGGGCAAGAAGTCCTATGTATACTTTCAATATTTCCTTTATTACAACTTGAATACTTCTTCTTTTAACTGAGTCTTTTGCATCTGTGTAAAGACAGTCCTTGGAGATATCAAAATACATTGAACTCAAAGACACGTTCATATGATGGTTTATATCGCTCACTACTCTTGAGAAATTATGTTCTTTGTAGTATCCGACACAGTCTTTTTGCAATTTATACAATTTTGAGAGCGTGTACTGATCCAATGGATTCAACTGCTCATAGTCGACCGTTTCCTTGAAATCACTAAGATTGCCTAGCATGTATTTGAAGGTGACTCTTAATTTTTTGACGTTTTCGAAGACTCTCGTCAAGACCTCACTTCCTACGTTCACATCAGAATTGTAGTTCGAGGATGCAACCCAAAGTCTCAATCCATCAGTGCCTAAAGCTGGCAATAATGGCTTTCCTCCTCCCTCTATAGCATGTTTTGGAGAAATGATATTTCCCTTAGACTTAGACATCTTGTCATTCTTACTGTCCAAGGTGAATCCATGAGTAATGATCTTTTTGAACGGGGCAACCGGTAAGAAGTCTTCACCGTTCACTCCTGATGCTATAATTTTGTTCAACAATGAAGATTGAAACCAACCTCTATGTTGATCACAGCCTTCGAGGTAGACATCAGCCAACGGCTTCTCGGAGCTGAAACTATGTTCTAAGTCCTTGTTCAAAGTGCTCCAAGAAGTACCAGAATCAAACCAAACATCCATAGTGTCTTGGCCCTTGGTATAAAGTTCTCCATCTTTTTTGAGTTCTTGGGGCAACCATCTAGTAATATTGAATTCTTCAGTGAACCATTCATCAGTTCCAAACTCGTCGATGCGATTGATAACATAATCCACAACTTGTATGTCATCAATTGGCTCTCCTGTCTCCTTGTTATAGATTATTGGCAAAGGAACGCCCCATGTCCTTTGTCTTGAAATACACCACTCATTTCTATTGTTGATGAACAGAGGTAATCTATTCTTGCCAGATTCTGGATAGAATTTTACCTTGCTGAGTGCCTCAATTGCTGTGGGCTTTATTTTCTCTACATTTACGAACCACTGAGGAGTGGATCTTTGAATGACAGGCGTTTTTGACCTCCAATCATATGGGTATGAATGCTTGAAGTTCTTGTTCACATTGAATACCATGTTGTTTTCCTCCATAATTTCAATGCACTTGCGGACAGTTTGAGACTCCGTCACCTTCTCGTTAGTCAAACTGTGAAATCCTACTGGAATATGATCCTTGATATATCTTCCTTGACCATTGACTGAAGACCGTATATCTAAGTCATTGCTTTTACCAATAGCGAAATCTTCACCACCGTGGGCCGGAGCAGTGTGGACTAATCCAGAACCGGCCGAAGCAATCACATGAGAACCATGCAAAATAGGGTGTTGGACTGAATCCTTCGAAGCAGGATTAATATATTTCAATCCCACTAGCTCCTCCCCTTTAAAACGTGGTGATTGTTCCACTTTTTCATATGACTCATTCACCTTCAAAAGCGCCTCTGCTAAAGAGTCTGCAACTATCAAGTATTCGCTCGTCTCTTTGTTCTGGATCAACGTATAGTCTAACTCATCATTCACGCAAATAGCTTTGTTGGCCGGAATGGTCCATGGAGTGGAAGTCCAAATCAAAAGCTTCAAATTCTGGGCAGATTCTTCAACATTTACGTTAAATCTAGTTCTGAGCTCTTCATAGATTTCCAAGGATACAACAGGAAATTTAACGTAAATGGCAACAGACTTGTGTTCGTTGTTGTATTCCAATTCGGCTTCTGCCAATGCAGTTTGCGTTTCACATCCCCACCACACCGGCTTCAATTGTCTAGAAAGTAAACCATTCTCCATTAGCTTCTTGAATATTCTTAATTGTTTGATCTCATAGTCATGCGACATTGTGATATAGGGATTCTCGAAATCAGTCATAATAGCAAATTCCTTGAATTGTTGACGTTGGCTGTCAATCATTGATTGGGCTAACTGACGACAAGCCGATCTGATCTCTACTGGCAGCAAAACTGGCTTTTCCTCTTTCGGTGTCTCTACTTCTTTTCTCTTGCTCTTTTTCTTCTTCTGCTTTTTTATTTCCGTTTCCATATTGGTGGCCTTCATCTCAATAGGCAAACCATGGCAATCCCATCCTGGGCGGTAATTTACTTTCGAATTATTGTAGATTAGCTCAAATCTATTTATGATATCCTTTAATATCTTGTTCAAGGAGTGTCCTAAATGCAAATCGCCATTGGCGTAAGGCGGACCGTCGTGTAGGGTAAATTGTGGTCTATCGGCATTATTTTGAGCTTGCCAGCTATACAAATCCTGACTTGTTATCTTAATGAGTTCATCACGAACTTCATTCTTGGGTATTTTGGGTCCAAACGCCGTTTTAGGAAGGTGTAGAGTACCCGAGTAGTTAATTTTTTGATACAAGAGTGACCTCTGCGAGAACGATCTCACAAACAACCTCTGTCGGAGCATTGTGCTTTAATAACAAGAAGCTTTGCCCCGGTAGGTTCAAGTTACTATACCATTTAGGTGCAAAGTGAAAAATTCGGACTCAAATTTTTCAGTCACAATCGAAAAGTCGCACCACGACTACTAAAAACGGTTATCGTTTTTAGTTAAACGTATAGGAACAGAATAAGCTCTGTGGGCACTAGTTAAATTGTAAGAAGATTGATTATTCGTAGTCTAAGGTAAAATAAAACGCTCGGAATCTCTTGATTGGTTTGTAAGTTTGTAATAAGGGTCAATTACTACATTTTAAAAATAATGTCTCATACAATTGTGTTCATTCTCTTTGTACATAAAACTATCTTAGAGCACAACTACATAAACTCGTTCACATACTAAGTTTCTAAGAACCGGAAATTTGGAACCATAAATAGATTTAGCAATGGAGGCAGCAATAATAAATAAATAAAACATAATAAATAAAATAAACAGTTTAATTCATGTTTCGTCTCAGTTTTTCAACAAGTCTAGTTCTTGCCGAGGCTCTTGACTAACTCAATGTACTTTTCGGTAGAGAAGGACTTTGGTCTCTCAATTGGCAAACCAATACCACGGTCGAGAATCAATTGTGGCAAGACACCGAAGGCTCTGGAAACACCGAACAAGACAGTGTAGAAGGATTCTTCGGTCAAACCGTAGTATTGCAACAAGACACCGGAGTGAGAGTCCACATTTGGCCATGGGTTCTTGGTCTTACCGTGCTTGGTCAAGACACCTGGGGCGACTTCGTAGATGTTAGAAACCAACTTGAATAATTCGTAGTCTGGCATGTGCTTAAGAGCAAATTCTCTTTGGGCAGTGTATCTTGGGTCAGTCTTTCTCAAGACAGCATGACCGTAACCTGGAACGACTCTACCAGCGTTAAGGGTCTCCCACAAGTACTTCTCGATGGCCTCCTTGGAGTAGTCACCGTTCAATTCGTCTCTCAACTTGAATAACCATTCCAAGACTTCTTGGTTGGCTCTTCCGTGCAATGGACCAGCCAAACCGTTCAAACCAGCGGCCAAGGACAAGAATGGGGAGGACAAAGCAGAACCAACCAAGTGGGTGGTGTGAGCAGAGACGTTACCACCCTCGTGGTCGGAGTGGATGGTCAAGTATAATCTCATCAACTCGACGAATTCGGCGTTACCACCGAAACCCAACAAGTTGGCCAAGTTAGCACCGTAATCCAAAGAGGAGTCGATTTGAGCTGGCAACTTACCGTCATGGAAGACGTTTCTGTAAATCTTGGCAGCGATGTTTGGCAACTTAGCCAACAAGTCAATGGAGTCCTCGTAAGTGTATTTCCAGTATTCGGACTTGTTGACACCCTTAGCGTAAGCCTTGGCGAATTGAGATTCGGATTCCAAAGCAGTGACGGCAATGGAGAATTGAGCCATTGGGTGCAAGTGGGATGGAGATCTGTCGATCAAATCCTCAACGTGCTTTGGCAAAGCGGATCTAGCAGCGAATTCCTCGGACAAAGCTCTGGTTTGAGCGACGGATGGAACTTCACCGGTCAATAATAACCAGAATAAAGCTTCTGGCAATGGCTCCTCTCCACCTGGGGCCTTTGGCAACTCCTTTTGGATGTCTGGGATAGTTCTACCTCTGAAACGGATTCCCTCAATTGGGTCCAAGACAGAACCTTCCCATACCAAACCCTTGATACCACGCATACCACCGTAAGCTTGCTCTAACAAAACTTCACCAATGACCTAAAATAACCAGTTAGTTTTCAAATCTTGCGATTTTTGCACTCCAATTAAATGCTATTGCTAAATTGCAGCCGTAAGGAACATCCTCGCATTGCACATTGCCCTGTTAGATGGAGCCGTCTCTTAACACTGCAATCGGAGTTGAGATGCCCCACCCCCACAATTCCTGCACGAAGCTCTCCACAGTCTTCCGTGGTTCATAAAGTCCGACCACCCTCACGAAAAATATGAACCATTATACAGAAAAATAAATGGTAGAGAAAAATTTTCGGGGTGGGAAGCAGGTAAATGCCAGCAATCAACTAGGGATGAGACAAAGATAAGGGAATTGGAAGGTAAGAACTGCTCAATCCAGTTGCTACGATGAGATGAGACTATCGTAAATTATTCAGGAAACGATGGAGCGAGCCATAGTGTAGTCTGCGCATGTCGCGGTTACTACCCAAGTAGATCATGCTTTTTCCTGTCTATCTTACTTTCGAATTCCCTGGCATCTCACAAACGAGATACAATCAAGCGATGGAGGTTATCTCTAAAATATACATACGGTTTTACCATGTTCCTTCTTTAATTGCTTGACTTCTTCGGCCTTTTCAGGTAAGATTTCAGCCAATCTGGCTTTTAAGGTCTAGAGGAATTAGTTAGTATGTTGAGATGTGCATAGAATGGTGGCCGATTGTCGACTCAATACGGGTTTAGTTACTTACTGGCTCGGCAGTAGCGTAGGTTCTGGCGCTGTTGAAGGCAGCCTTCTTAGCTAAAGTAGAAGAACGTTGAATTGATCTCAAGGCAGACATTTTGGATAATAGTGTGATATAAAAATACCTAATAAACAAATACTAGAAGAGAGAAGAGAACAAACAAAAGAGCAGCTGAATTTTGAAATTAGGGAATTTACAAATTATTTATATTTGTTCATATATCATGAACAATCACTGCTTAATTTTACTGCTTGCTCGCAAATAGCACAAAGCCCAAAATGAAATCACTGCCAAACTGTAGCTGATAGTTAATTTTTCAACTTCTCACAACCATGGCTCCTCGGAGATCCTGTACAGTGTGCGCATTTCACCAATCAAATCGCGTTGAAAGTCTGGTCGGGAGCACACGGCCATAAAAGTCGGGTCGTGCGCACGTCTAAATTTGGAAACACCTCGGAGCTTAACCACCTGGAAGCATGATGACGGGATGTCTATGGCACTTCAACTATGAATCCCGCGTCCTCAACGAGCCATCTTTTTTGTACAATGGTGGTCGAAACCACAACGGCATTGGTAGCTTGTCAGAAACAATGACAAGGACAGTAGATACAGTTGTGAAGTATATGGCACGATGGCCCGGGTAACAGTAGCATCTTGTCACAGGTCAATTGGCTAATAATATTATTTCGTGCCTTTTCTCCTTAATATTCCTCTGATACTGTAATATTTCGGAACGGCCATATGATCCAATGAAATACTACATGGACGCAAGAAAATTTTTCCCATACTAATTCCCCAGATTTCGGAGTATGATAATGCATGTGCAGGAGCTTTGTCACTCTTGTTTTGAGGAAGCTTGGGAAAGAACAGCTCGTCTGTTTCGAGCCACAATTAACAAGGTGTTGTAGCTCAAGGATTACCCACGACCATCACCGCAGGAATTCGTAGGGTTGCGTTCTTGGAGCAGGAGCATAGTCTCGTAGATATAACAGGAAGACTCTGACTAGGTGTTCCACCGAAGCCACCAACGTCTAACCGACACAGACTGGCTCTTTCGGAATTACGTAACTGTTGCATGTTGCATATTGCATCCGGTGTGGTGAATTAGACCCGATTGTTACCACACCACAGATTCGCTCCCTACAGGATAGTGCGTGGGGACCTCCGAGTAGTCGGACATTGAGGCTTTCTTACGGCTCCAAACGGTACAAGAACTAAGCAAAGGGCTCTTCGGGCAGGGATTGATCCGCAATAGACAGTCATCAAGTAAAGTATGTATTCCTTGGAATTGCCCGATTGTTGATGGTTGTAGTATGAACCACATATCCAATTTCTTGTCTTATTTGTTTGGCTTGCCCCACCAAAATGCCTCCCCTACTATAATTGCCGATATTTTTTCTGTTAAAGTTTCGTAAAAGTGTCAACGCGGGGGTGGGGCAAACAGCCAACACATAGGCAAGTCCGACTTTACTCCGTCTTTTGTCCCAACCATGTATTCCAGCCTGATGCAGTAGTAGGTAATGTGGCTCCATCTAGCTAAACAACATCTGTAATGCGTTGTTATTTTCTCAGTCAAATCTAATGTTCTCATCGGAGCACTTACAGCGTCAAACTCCGAATTGTATGCGCGAGGTATGAAATGGAATATGGCTGAGCTGGGTGACGCCACTTTTGACGGAGAGAGATCCCCACATTGTAGATTAAACGGACGAACTGATATTCATCAGTTCTGAAATTGAAGTGCAACCTTCGGAGACATAAATTCTTCAACCCCAACATAAACTTAGCAATACCCAGGACATCATTCCTTTGAGCTACTTCTCGACAGCATTTCGAAGTAAGCTACATGAAGTATCAAGTAAGTTGCTTCGTGTTGTTGTTATGAGCTCTTCTGGTAGCTATACTTCGATAAGGTTTGTGGGTGTACTCTGTGAAATATCCTCTGCGTATGCACCCCAGCTTTCTCGTACCGCCCGTTGTTCGTGATCCTAACTTCAGGGAGATCGCGATGTAATAATATATTTATCTCTCGTGTGCCCTTTAAGCCTGTAAATGGGATTACTAAATAAGTATGAAGAACTGGGTGATAAGCTTAGAATGCCAATATTGCTGGTAGGCAAATAACTAATGTATTGTTTGGCGAAACACTAATCCATTGCAAATATATTTTGTACATTATTGCCATCTTTTTGCAGACAATTTGCAACTAACTGAAAAACTCCATTTATAAAAGTTTCTCGTTTGAGTTTTACTAGCCATCTTTATTTCTAAGCATAATTATCTCCACGTAACACGAGGAATCCGTATGTACCAGGCAGAGTAAGAAGAAGAAATCAAACAAGAAAGCATACACCTGTCCTTCTTTGTGAATCAAATGTAGGAGAGAATTCTGGAACCTCTTTTTGTCGCAAACTCGCAGCATCTGCAAAATTGAAATAATTTTGCCATAAAAAAATTTAAGCATCTCGCTTTACAAGATGATGCGAAGAGCTACTTTGAATCGACAGCAACACACAATGATTCATCGTATATTAGGAGGAATTTACTTGTCTTCCATAGAACCACTCAATGCTGGAATAGACTTAAAAAATGAATATAGCATTACACATATATTGTCAGTGGTGCCAGGTCCCATCCCTTCGGAGTATACTTCCAACTATATCTTCAAGCAGATAGAAGTCACTGATGAGGAGACCACAAACATTATGCAATTCTTCGACTCTTCATATGAATTCATAGATGATGCATTATTTAAGAATTCCAAGGACCCAAAGAAACATCTGGGGAATATCCTTATTCACTGCTCCCAGGGGGTTTCTCGATCAGTTACCATAATCATAGCATATCTCATGAAGAAATATAAATTAGCCATTGACCAGGCGCTTCATGCTGTCACTAGAAAGGTCCCAGAAGCACAACCCAATGCAGGTTTCATGGAGCAGTTGGTGTTGTACAAAGAAATAGACTTCAAAGTGGACGTTTCAGATGAATTATACAGACAATTTGTTATTGACAACAGTCTTAAATTGGACCCATCAGGTTCATCCTTGCGTGATTTAAACTTATTCAAAGAAAGCAAAGAAGAGAAGGACGAAGGGTCTAAGGAATATGAATTAAGGTGCAAGAGATGCAGACAAGCTTTGGCATTAAACGGTAACATTGAAGCCCATGTCCCTCCAGACTCTGAATCACGTCAATCACAATTCATTAAGAAAGCTCCCAACTCCAGGCGCATTATTTCAGTTCAAGAAGCTAGCTCCAGTTGCTCTCATCATTTTTTATCTGATCCAGTGAATTGGATGAAACCAGAATTGGAAAGGGAAGATATAGAGGGTAAATTCCTATGCCCCAAATGTGATGCGAAAGTCGGCGGGTACAGTTGGAAGGGTTCTAGGTGTTCATGTGGAAAATGGATGGTTCCAGCAATCCATTTGCAGGTAGCTAAAGTGGATTGCATTAAAAGCATACCAATTTTGCATACTTCGGCACAGCAAGGTTCGTAATATTAGTAGATTTTATAGAAATAACTATGTCTCTACATTTTCTATTATGTAATTGATGGTAACGGCTGGTCTCCTGCCTCAACTTTGATATTTTAATCGGCATCAACGACCATGTCCAAGTCAGAATGGTCCTGCTCATTCTCATCTTGGATCTCGTCAATACGGTTCAATGAGAAAGCATTTGCACTTTGATTCACAGAAGTTTGTAGTGGACTAGAAAAAGATGTAGGATTTGTAGTGGCTGTCCTTCCTGAGTTAATGTTAGTGGAGGTCACCGTGGCGGTAGAGGTAGCTCCACTATTAATGAACATGTATTGGTTTGTCTCTGCATTTAAGCTGTGATCATCCTGATACTCTACTTCATCGGCCATGAAACCTTCATCTTCCAAACTGTCGCGATAACCAGGTTCTTCCAGTGGTAAACGAAACCTACTTAGGCGCCTCAAGCTCTCCTCTTCTGGTTCTGTGGATTCAAATAATGGATCATCGTCCTCCTCGTCAAGTTCATCATCTTCAGACAATGACACTTCGCCATCAAAGACTACTTCCGCGTCACGGCTCTCTTCACCTCCCACTTCCATTTGCTGACTGAGGGATAAGTTGCTGCTCCCATTCACGCCAGTACCAGTGTGGGTATTCTCAGCGGTATTCACATAGGATGGGTCATCATACTGTTGTTCGCTCACATTGAAATGTCCAGCATCGTCGTAGTCAATCTCCTCCATGGTTCTATCAATGCCAATTGGCCGTATTGAAGAGTAGCCTGTATTGCGGATTCTCTCAAGTTGTTCCACTTTCAGTTGAGCCAAGGGCGTTGTGGTTAGCACGCTAGCACCACTGCTAGGTTTGAATCCTGTCATAGACGATGTACTTTGGATAATATAGTCCAATTGAAGAGAGCTGGCACCAGGATATTCCGCCGTGTACGCCAGCAAAGGAGGCGCAAACAACAGTCGAAGGTACTTCCTTTGGTCTGCCAAGACCTGTTCGTTCGTCAGCCGTGTGTTGTGGATAGAGGTGGAAGTATGCCTTGTTTGGTGTTGCAGCGAGCCTTGGTTAGATGGCTCTGGCGACCGAAGAGTCTTGTTCGCCTCTTCATGGTTCCATAGCGTATACAAGTCCTTCGGAAACAAATTGGGCGAGTACATCGGGTATACTTATATGTGGTATATAGTAATTGTTATGCTGGTAGTATATATTGAGCTTCTAACAACTTATGGTTGCAGTAGGAAATCAAAGAAAATCAAATGAAGTGAACGGCTAATTTCTTGATCGTTTTTTCGCGTGTAGCCTTTTAGGGGGTAATAGGGGGTAGGACAAATAGCTGCGAATGTGCAGCCTTCTAGTGAGGTTAAAGGAAAGTCGGTATGTGAATTACAGAAAAAGGTGACTACAAGGATGTACCCAGTTCTATAACTTGTGGTTCGGTACACTTGCTGAATTACTATTATGAAGGCTGTGTATGCTATGTATGCGTGTGAGAAGTTTTATTTATACTTCTGTGATGTCTATCTTCTATATGTGTTGTTCTGCGAAAGGCTCGTCTTCTTCACTGTCATCATCAGTGAGGATGAACTCATCGAGAACATCCTGCTTGTTGAATGAATATATGCTACGAAGTGGCCTCTCGTCATCATCTCTGTTCTTCAAGGGCCAGACGAAACCGGCGTCCTGTTTCACTCCACCCAAAGTGACAATGCAACCGTAACACACATTCACCGGCTTGCTATGGGTAAGATCCCTCTCTCCCGGATTGCCAAATGTATCTCTGAAGAGTGCGACGTACTCTTTCTCCTCTTCCGTTTCCACAGGAGCAGCATCGTTGACGGTGATTCTTCTCAACCACTCCTTAGCGTCCTGGTAGATGTTTACTCCACAAATCTGGCATGTTCCCATTTCATGGGAAGATTGGGGTGCTCCAAGCTTCTCACCCGTCTTCACTACTGTCGAAGCAGTTGACGCATATCCCGTAGCATCCAACTGACTAAAGTAATTTGTGGTCAAGTCCCTAATTGTCAAATTCTTGGTGATCTTCGACTTTACAATAGTGGATTTGACTTCAAACTTATTCAAATCTTCTAAACTAGCATACGCCACCACTTCGGCGTATAAAACATCCCTCAATGGGAAAAGTATGTTAAATTCTTTTCCTCGGAAGCTCACTTTGTGGTCCGAAATAGCCTGGTAGATATTGGATCCTCTTCCCTTAACCGTCAATGCGATGATTTCATTTGCTATCCTTGTCATACTGTGACCATAAATTATAGTCTCACACTCTTCTAAGTAGGCCGTTCTCAAGATCAATTCATCATACATAATTGTGAGCAAGTCTTCAACTGATGACTTATTGGGGCACAATTTTAAGATATCTGTAACAGTATATTCCTTCTCAGATTCAATCTGTATTTGCAAAGCAGTAAAGTCCTTACTGAGGAGGACCTTTTGTAACATTTCTTGGTCTATTATGTATGACTCCAAAGAGATGACCTTATAATCCACTTGGATTGGGGCATACCTGCTTACCAATTCCGGCAAAATATCTTTCACATGGTGGTCCAAAGCTTCCAAGTCAAACTCATCTACATTCAATATCACAAGCTCAAATCCCTGCTTTCCTTTGTGACTTTTGTACTGTTCCTGGAGCAATGAAGTCATTACATCCAAAAGAACCAATGATGATACACCTCCTGATAATGCTAACAACACTTTTTGAGTTCCGAATTTTTCAGCTGCTGGCCCGTACCTGACCTTGTATCTGTCATCAAGCATCTGCTTACGTTGCTTACCACGGATGAACCTTACAAAGCAATTCTGGCAGAAGTGTTCCTTTCTGGAAATTAATATCGCCTTCTCAGTTTTGCATCTTTGGCAGAGCGTTTGACTTTCTTGCGAAAGATACTTAATGGGAGTGTTCGACTCACTATCAGACATCCTGCTGAAAAATTTGTATTCTCACCAAAGAAAGTAGTCCAACTATAAAGAGGTTGCTATTAGGTTCTGGTCCGAGGCCTGATAATGCAAACTACGTCTTATTAATCTCCAGCTCTCCATACTTAGTGATCCAGAAATCTTTGTTGGAGTCATCGCGATAGTAACTATCTGCAAAAATTATTTGGAGAGCCTGCAGATTGAAACTGACAAAGTATTGCAACCTTTACTACAAATATATACCAGCTATTGCTCTAAGATGAAGAGGAAATATACGTAAATTTGATGTTGAAGTACTAATACTAGAAGTCTTCAGAGCTCCGAAAGTCCTAAATATTGGAAATCCGTAGCACGAATGGAATAGATTGCAATTGCCTGGTATGCTAAATAAATCACCACACTAACGAGGGAGTACGTCACATGACCTCAAAACCAAAGGAACCATTTCCGAGGTAGAGTATCGAATCGCACGCTTGTTACCATGATTGAATAAATCAGGTACAAGAGTGGTACACCACATTGATTCAGCTCACGCTACAGTTCACTATCGGTAATATATATTCTAACACACTGTGGGAATAATTCGAGAAAATGTCTGCTGATGGGGACCAGAATGGATCCGAGAAAGTAGAGCCCAAGCCAGTTACGACGACCATACCTCCCAACGACACAGACTTCGTAGAAACTGACAAAACTCAAGTTGATTTTACCAAGGGTGGGGTGGACAACTTCAAGTTCTATCCAGACAATCCAATAAATCACAGACACAAATATAAATGGAGTTTGAAAGAGCCACTGAAATACTATGATCCTTGTGAGGAAAGCAGACAAGCATCGATGAATTGCTTATTGCGAAATCCTGACGATCGTCTCATATGCCAGGATTTCTTTGACGCATACAGAGAATGCAAAAAGGACTTTTTCAACAAGAAGAAAAAGGATAAACGAGAAGGCAGAGGTGGTTGGGGCTTGTGGTGATGAGCAAAAGTTGAAGACAACAATTTACTCCAATTGTGGAGCTCATGTATGAAACAAAAGAACTTGTGTAAATAGTAGGGATAAGCTACATTTAAATATATATTAATATCTTATCCTATTAGCCAATGATATGTCAATGATAGTAAGCTATGTGGTACTACTCATCGTAATACTGTAATGTCAAGTGATTTTTGAATTAAAGTTTTGTTCTCGTATTTTATCCGTCTCGAATGAGATGTTTGTCTCTAAATATAGTCCCAGTCACATATTCATGCCATGCTATAACGGGGATTACCACCACCAATACCATACTCCGAGAGATCCTTTTTGAACCTACCATATAACTTTGTTTCGACAAACTCATCGTATGGATTTCTGTAGGATTCTCTTCTGCCAATGAATGCATTCAAATTATTAGGAACACTCTCTGGTTCCATGGAAAACAATTCTCTGTCATCCCTTACCAATTGTGTTCGGATTAGATCATTCATACTATGTCTGGTGGAATGAACGCTTACAACACTTAGTGAGCGCTTTGAGAGGACATCTTTATACTGCAAATAGGGAAGGGTATTGTGAATCTCTAGTTCTCCTGACTTCCGGTTTAATGAACAGATTAAAGTAGCACTCTGACTCTCCGTACACTTCTGATATTTTTCGTCCTCTAATATTTGATCAAATACCTTTTGGTACACCTCTTTAACAGTGTCATCCATCCTGGAGTTCTCGAAATAAAATTTAATGAACTTGTCCAAATAGGTCGATATATCCACCTTCATTGTGAAGAGAATATAATTCAATTGCATATTGACCAATGATGTCAGGTCATCTGTGGTGAGTTTCTCACTTAATCGGTGTGCCAATGTTCTCTCCCAGTCTTCCAAGAAGAAATCTCTATAGTTTCTAGCTCCAAACTGCCTAGCAGCCCTTTGCTCTTCGAGAACTGGGATAGCTGCATCCTCATCCCAAGGAAAATCTTTCGTAAGCTCATAGATATTCGATCTGAATTCCTTAGTCATATGAAGTGCTTCCGACTTTTGCATTCTTGGGACTTTTGATCTCAGGAAACGGAGCAAGTTTTTGTTCAACTCCGTTAAGAATGCCAAGAAGTATGATTCTTTGAATTGAACGAAAGGCTGTATCCTCATCCATTCCAGAAGTTGCAATCTTATTCTGGTTGACTTGAGCTTCAGTGCCAGTGAATTACGGAAGACCATATTGTCTGCTGGTTTTGGATTTGATAAGAAACGTAAATCATTAGTCTTGAAGTCAATGATGTTTCCTTCAAATGGCACATTCATACTTACCAGGGTAAGGCTGCCCTTACTAGTGATGGTTTTAACACGTTCGTCTTTATCCAATCTGTCTAAAAGATTCAATTTGCGTAGCAAATTAGGGTTCTTTGGTAAGTAATTTGAGTGAACATTAAAACCGCACATATAATGAGCAAAACGCTCTAGACGCAGCAAGTATATCAAGGGACCGCCTGCGGCTTGATGAATATTAAAGAGGCCAAATACCTTCTTATTTTCGTAGTCAACGTTGCTGAAAACAAGATCACAGTCCTCATCTCGCCCCCCAGAAGCGTAGAGTTTAAAAGAAGAGCCCGATTGGAATATAGAGCAGAACTGCACGTTCATGATGCTCTCCTTTTCCTCCCGAGATATAGTAATTTTTGGTACAAAGTTGCCATCATTCTTCGGTTTCTTCTTGGAGTATGTAGCAGACTCGTCAGTTTCAATTGGTTTCACTTTTTGCCTCTTATGCTTATTATTTGGACGGCCCACGCTGGGCAAGGAATTATGTGTCGAATTGGAATAGCTTCGCCTAGACTTCCTCTTGATTCCCTTACTATGGGCCGTATCTCTAGTATCTTTTGAATCCAACCATAGCCAGTTATGTCTTCTTTTGAGTAAATATTTATCCATGAAAACCTCCAAATTTGGGAAGACATCCTCTGACGAGTATGCGCTCAATTTCAGGAAGAACAAATTACTGAAATTCCGAGTGTCATCTTCCGGAGAACGTGTGAAAAGAGGCGACTCTCCATGGAAGTTCTTCATACCTCTTATGCCGCGTAATATTTTGCTTATATCACGCTGAAGTACTCTTGCTTCGTGATTCAAAAGCTCTTTAATACGATCACTGGTCTTTCTCTTTTTTACAGCATCAGTGTTCGTTTCTGATGGATCAGATTCTGACTCTTCTCGCGACACCCTTGGGCGTATTCTGATTGCATTTTGCCTCCGGAGAGCAATCCCTGAATTTGCAGTACTATCATCGTTGTCGAGATTGAGATACAAATCTATGGGTCTGCCACGAGCCAGCACAAGCGTATTCATATTGGTATAATTTTGGCGGGCAGAGGAGAGAAGTAACCTTTCATTGGATTGGATATCGGAACGGAGACTGTCTTCGTCATCATCTTCATCACTTGAACCTTCGTCTCCTACACCCGGGGGTAGTTGTCTCTGATACATATGTGCTCTGTTGCGGGCCCCTATAGGGAATCCAAGAAGGTAATCGTCTTCATTAACATCATCGTTTTCTTCGTCGTCATTCTCGTCATAGCCGTCATCCATGAACTCTTCATCATCTTCATCCACGTCTTCATCATCTTCACCTGAATAGGCCATATCAGTCTCATCTAGAAGCCCATCTGAAACTGTCGGCTCTTCAATAAGCCGGTAGTTGTCGTTAACATTCCTAGTTGGAGAAGATACAGCATTGCTGAATAAACTACCGATAGTGTTATTGTTGGAGTTGCTGGAAGCACTAATATTGGAATTGATATTGCTGTCTAAATTTCGAAGCTGTTCAGGAATATTATTGACCGGCAAGTTTGACAAGTTCGTATGTCCACTTCTAGACAGCTCAGAATTACTCGAATGAAGAAAGTTAGCATTGCCACCGCCACTAGTGGTACTGTTACGATCAAGATTTGTTCCGAGATAGACCAGTCTTATATTATCAATTCCAGACAGCAATTCTGCGGCTGTAATATCTCCCCTATCAAATCGAGAACGTAGTTGCCGAACCTCACGGTTAATTGATTGCACTCGGCCATCGCTAGCATTTATATGTGGCGGTGAGAACCGTATGCCATCTTCCATAAGAGTTCTAGAAGACTGTTCTCGTTGAGCCTGCGGCAAAGCTTCTGCAGCAGGGAGTCGTCTCAGTCGTTCTCTTTCTCGAATAGCAGCTTCTTCACGCCTGTACTGGTCTTCTGTAATCTCTCTATGAATGTGACGGATATGCAAGTACTCTAGTTCTGTCTGAATTAGTGGGTCAAGCAACTCCATATTATCATCAAAATTTGTTACATTGGCCGCATTATAGCTGTCCCGGTAGCCATCCAATCCATGGGTGTTCAATGCAATCCTGGAGCTCACGTCATCCATGAGACGATTGTAATTAGATTGAAGTCTATTGACATCACTTAAGTGGCCCATTATACGGTTTCTGAACGTAGCTTCAGGCGAAACTGCCTCACTACTGCCTACACTGCTTTGCTCTGAATTATTAGACGCACTGGAATCATTAATATTACCAGACGCAGTGGCGTTATTCGACTGGAGATCTCTGGTAGCCCGGTAGATATAGTCAGAGAAGACATTGATAGAGTTCAACATCGTACCCCCACTTTCATTTCCTCCCAATGTAGATATATAATTGAGGTATCTGTAAGAGTGGCCTGCAAGCGGTGGATGAAGCAATGATCTTGCTATACTTGTAGAAGAATGATCGGTTGAACCATTATTCGTTGTTTCTGCATTCACTGCAGTGTTGGCATCAGCATTAGCAGTGACATCTTCGGTTGTTGCGACTTCTGGATTAGGATCAACTATCGCTACTTGTTGTGGAGACCTTTCCCCAGATAGGTTTGGGGACAGCGGTGGTGGCATTCTCTAGAAATTAAGTGTAGCCTTGTGACTGTGTGGGGAGAGCCAATGGAACTAGATTCAATTAATACCACGAGAACGCTCACACGACTTGAATGCTCAGACCAGATCAGTAATGAAATCCCGTGAAAAATCTCGTCTTCCGTCTGACGGTAAGACTCACTGCTGGTGGATGTGCTACACTAGCAGACGCACGCTTCGGTTGTAGTTCAATATGAGATCAGGTTCACACTGGTATCTTACGCTTAGCTTGCAATGTGACCGAGGGATTCCACGGAGGCTATGAGGGCCAAATTTGGGAGTGGGTACGCTTTGATAGTATGTACGACAAGGGATTAAATGCCACTGTGATTGCAAAGATAACGGTGCAGTTGGTTCATAGCGGCTAACATCATGACTTAGTTCAGAAATACAATAGAGAGACATATAAGTTATGAGAGACGGCATATTAACAATACCAGCGTGCAACGGATGACAAAGTGTTCGTGATAAGGTTAAAGTGATGACACGTGATATATGACACGCGATAAAAATTTCGGTTTTATTGCACGTGACTGACAATACAAAACAGTAGGGTCCTAACGGCGATATATTTGGCGTAAAAACTTACGCGAGACTGTGATTTTTTTCAACTTGAGGTGCGTTGACAAAATTCAGTCCAGCAGTGCTTAGAGGCAATATTTTTGGCTCATTTCAGGGTAGGGCGAAAGTAGTTACGAGCAGTTCCCATTGGAGCCAGTGTGTAGAGTCGTTTCAGAGTTCCAAAATATAGCTTCAGCTGGTGTCATATGGACGTTTACTACAGAGCTGGGCTTGTATCGGATCTAATAAGCATAGTATAGCCCTTGTTTCAAGACAAAATGTACAGTTTCGTTTAGGCGCTCGTATTACTGCTAAAATTTACAATGGCATTACTTGAAAGCCTTTGGAAGCAGGCCTCTGTAGTATCACCAACTAGCTTTGTGGAGCTACTGGATCTTGTATCCTTGTAATTTAGCTTGTGTTATCTTCGATCGCACATGTTAATAGTCGGTACTTGCTTCTGCACTACTGCAGCAAATGTCGTAGTTGATGCACCGATTGCCGATTTTCAAAATTTGCAGTGTGATATGTTACTTAAACTTAGGTACTGGTTGCACAAGACCACCTCATTTCCACTGCCGATCGCCATGGAGCTGGATTACTCCATAGCTCTAGGGGAGACTGGGGAACTGGTGCAGGGAATACGTACTAAAAATTCTGGAAGGGTGCTATTGTGCGTCCATTTCAACAGATGTCGTGATCCTGGAGCTCAGTTCTGGAGCCTAGGATTCATACTATGGTACCACTAGACGTTGGTCCATGCGTCTCTGTGGTCTCACTGCGACCGTTGTAGCCACTTGCCGGAGGTTGTCGTGTGAACGGTTGATTTTTCACGGCATCTTTTTTGCCATGGCTCGCACCGTCACCCTTGTAGCCAACTAGCCCACCAGCGATTTGTGCCCAAGCCACCCTTGGCTGCCTTTGGTTGCTGTAGGAGGGCGACCAAGGAAGAACTGGTTTTAGACTTCATTAAGATTTAGTCTTTCCGGTTCTGGCTAGGGCAGTTCCGCTTCCTGTTTCTATCGCTCACTTCCCGTTTCTGACATCTCTCGATTGCAACCTGCACAGCTTGCCGCACTCAACCACCTCCTCTCTGCCATTTTCGTCTAGATAAGTGCTGTGCTTCCAGCCCAATACCCATACTACTGCCGCATGTCGCACAATGTCTAGGGGTCCGTTTCTTTTTGGCTCAGGCCTTTTCTCAGTTTTTTTTTCCTCATAACAACAACAAATAATTAGACACCGAATCTTTTACAGTACAACAGGAGCTCCGGCTAGGAATAGGGTTTTGTATACTTTCATCTTCTCAGCATCCGTACCACCAGTACCGTCATCCATCCAATCCGTTGATCACGAACCCGCCACTCGGCTACCAAACCAACCCCACAGTCACTTCAGCCTCACCTCATTCGCACTGATCTGTCTGCGTGCCTGTCCTTTAGTAATTTATATTAATATTCATCAACTCGTACGAACCGCGGACTGCTGGCCACACTACTATTTCGGCACCGCTAAGTGATATCGCCATCGGGATATTAATACTACAAAGTAGAGCCATATCCTAGATATTTGACCCGGATTGCCCCTCCAATCCTTATCGTATACTTGTGCTCAACTGCTGTTTGTTGCCAGCGCTGAATAACCAACCACTAATCACAGCACCTCGTAATACTTTCCATACTATCACAGCAGAAAACTCACGTATACGACAATGTCCGCCAACTCAGTGTACATCTGTATCAAGCAGTTCAACGCCCGTCTAGGAGACGAGCTCTCGCTCAAGGTCGGCGACAAGGTAGAAGTCCTTGCTGACGACTCAGAGTACAACGACGGCTGGTACATGGGTAAGAACCTCTTGACGGGAGACGTCGGATTATATCCTAAAACATTCACACAACTCTTGAAGAAACAAGACAAGCCTTTAATGCGCTCTCGTAGTAGAAGAATGACTAGTTCGACTAGCGTGAACAGCAAGGAGGGCAGTAGAGAGCAATCCCCAGCTCCAAATGGAACGAGTAACCCTAATAACACCCCCGCTACTTCAAGCAACCTCAAAGAGACCCGTTCCGCTCCTTCAGCAGAGGTGACACAGCTTTCCGAGAATATCCAAAAATTGAATGGTAAGCTGATCAAGACAGCCATGAAAATCGATAATAGCGACAACTCGACTGCTAGCGAGGAGTCCGGCAATCCTATTGCTGCCCTTAAAACTCTCAACGGCTCTAAGCTGAACTTTGCTTCACATGACGCCTCTAGCAGCGAAAATGCAAACTCTAACTCCAGCGCAGGTGCTTCCACCAACACAACCGCATCCACTATGTCGGAAATTGATAAGGCTCTCCAAGAGCTCCATTCTGAGCCTCGTCCTGGCGCCGCTGCCTCAGACATTGAAGTGCTTTCAAATCAATCAAAACAAGCCCCAGCAGAAGATTTGGATCCTCACGACGCCGAGTCGTGGAGTCCACAACAAGTATCATCATATTTCAACCATAATTTAGGGTTTGATCCAGAAATAGCAGGAAAATTTGCCCATCATAAAATCACTGGACCCATCCTTTTTGAATTAGATTTGAGCCACTTGAAGGAGCTTGATATAGATTCGTTTGGAACCAGATTTGAGATCCACAAGGAGATCGTGAAATTGAAGGAGATCTGTGGTAAGACTGAACAAGTAAAGCAAGCTCCTAATGGTATCAATGGATCTTCTAACGGCGAAAACAACTACTCCACTCCTGAAGTTAAGTCCAACGGATTCAACAAAGTCAGATCACTTATCAACCCTAGCACTATCAACCCAAATGCAGTTGCACCTCCATCCACAAGAACACCAGATAACGACAGCCCACTTGAGGAACAGTTTCACTCACCTGAAAATGAATCATTCCAGCAAGGTCGTGACTTACCTAATAACAACTCAGATGAAGATAGACCCATCTACAAGCCTACTCAGCTTATGCCTTCTGCTCCTTTATCTTCTACTGTCAAGGACAATGGTTTCTACAAAGGACATCTGCGCCGCCGCTCACAATCCATGGATAACCTTGCTTCTCCTAAACTAAACGGAAAAGGAGAATCAGGCTCTTACAATTTTGGAGGAGAAGACAATGGTCTCTATCTCACAAGAACTAATGTATCCAGACCTTCATCCTCAGTCTACGAGCAATCAGTTTCAAGCCACAAGAAGACAGACTCACAAACTTCAATAGTGCCTAACCTTCACCGTCGTAACTCATCTGTTGTTTCAGCTCACAAGCGTCATTCGTCATTATTTTCATTCCTCGGTGGAGGAGAAGAGAAGGCTGCAAAGGCAAACGGTGGAGGTGCCAAGCTTCAAAGCAACAACTTATTCAAAGAAGACACTAAGCTGCTTATTTCTCCCGCACAAGTAAAACGTGACAACGGCAGTCTGACTCCAGTGAGAAATAAATTGAGCACAGACTCTCCTAGTAGCACTATTGACATTGATGATGTAACACTTTCTCCTCGTAAGCTGAAGCTGATTTCGTATAAGAACAACGACAGCGCATCAAGCGTGAATAAAGACGAAAAGCGTTCAGTGTCTGATGCATCTGCAGTAGGTAGACTCAAGAACTTGAAAACCACTTCCACGCAGAACTTCAAGAGTTTGACTTCCTCCAGAAAGGCGAAGACTTCTGCATTCCAAGAAGGTATCAGAGACGTCACCCCCGATGATGCTATAAAGTCAGCAAGCTTCAGCGGCTGGATGTCGAAACGTTCTTCGAATACTGTGGCATGGAGATCTCGTTACTTTACTCTCCATGGCACAAGGCTCTCGTATTTTGCTTCTTTAAGAGACAAGAAAGAGAAGGGATTAATAGATATTACTGCTCACAAGGTAATTCCTATCAGTACAGAATCTGACGATATCAACGATAGAACGGACAAGTACAATGCCTTGTATGCTTCTTCGACATTCAACGGTAGTTATTGCTTCAAGTTAGTTCCTCCTGCACCAGGCTTCAGAAAGGGATTGACCTTTACACAGCCCAAGACACATTACTTTGCTGTTGATTCACAAGAGGAGATGCGCGGATGGATAAAGGCATTGATGACAGCTACTATCGATATAGATGACACTGTCCCTGTCGTATCATCTTGCTCTACTCCTACTGTTAGTTTGAGCAAAGCCCAGGAGTTGTTGGCAAAGGCTAGAGAGGAGACAAAGTTGAAAGATGAAGAACTTAGAGCACAAGGATACTTGAGAGATGGAATAGATGAGGATTACAATCAGTTCTTACACGAGTCTCATCACCATGATCTCATTAATACCACTACAGATACTTCTTCTGTTGATGAGACAACTGTGTCTTCTGGAAACCCACCAAAATTGTCTGTGGACACGAACTTGAACAACGGTCATCATAAGTTCCAAAGAACTCCATCAACTCCTCAGATATCTTCTACATCGGGACAAAGCGGGTTTGCCTCTCCATATTTGCTAGCATCGGGATTGTTGTCGCCAAAAAGTAACGTAGGATCATCTCCATCTGCTACCCCACCTTCCGTGCTGCGCTTTGAACAAAGCTATTTCAACGAAAACAACCAACCAGGAACTGCCCTGACTACCGAGACCACACCTAAGTCTGTGTATAGTAACGGACGTGTCATGGCAGCCCGTAAGAAATCGCAAGCGGAGAAAATGTTAGCATATACTAGCGATGCTTCAGGTAACCACAGTTTTGTAATCAAGTCCAAGAAGTAAGAGGGAATGTCTCTTACTATCGTTCTTGCATGATATTCATGACGAATGGAGGGCAAAATAGGTTTTTGGTCAATTCGTGGAAAGCCGAGGGTGGCTTTAGACTTGCTAACCTTCAATAAGCGTATACCGTTTGCTAAAGACATATTGTCTAATTATTCGAGCCTGCTTCCGAAATACAACAACGATCGAGCGTATTCGCATTCTAATTTCTAGTTATGTATTTTTAGCGAATTCCTAGTGTTTTAATAACCTTTTAATGTACTTTTATAACAAATGTGCAGATATAATATCAATGTGTGGTATACAATGGAGATGTTTTGTAGAATTTTTTAGAAAAGAAAACTATAAATAAAATGATTGTTCAGTACCAATCAAACAGGCTAAGAATATGTACGGCTTTAGCCATACATTATCGCAACAAGAGTTCAACCATGGAGAGAAACTGTTCAAAAATATAATAATTCACTTTGTTTACCTCTCTCCAGCACTCTATCTTGAAAAACATTTATTAGCAGGAATAGCACTGTACGCTTCAATAGAGTAATAATTCCACTACTACTACTACTACGAGTACTACTGCTACATCTGGTAGCGCAAAGCATGCATACACCACCAGTCGTGTCTTCTGTTCAATGCTTTCTGTGGTTCTCCATCCTGCATCCACCATATCAGTGTTTACTTCACAGAAAGGTGGAATAGTGCAAGAGAGGCCAGATTAGCGGGTAAAGGTGCTGACTGTTGAAATATAAAGAAAAGAGGTTGATAGCGAAGACCTGAAGTATCCATTGTTTCTGTAAGCCGAATATACTCAGTGACGCTTACTATATACCCATAGCTACATGGAACACGAATTCACAACCACCATAATTCATAATATCATATATCATTTCTTCACAAATACCACATCATTTTACTGATAGTCTCAATAACTCCAGAATGCAGCCAGACATTGACTCTGGATCGCCACCGGATGGCTCGTATATCCAACAACATCTTCGGTCGCTCATAATTCACTCTCTTGACTCGTTCAACTACGCCAATGCTGAGTTTGCCTGTGAACGTCTTCTCGCAATGGACCCCAGTAGTCTCGATTCACAGTATCTTTACAGTTTGACGCTTTTCCGCCAGAACAAGTTCAAATCTTGCTATAGCCGTCTTATAACATCGTCAGATGCACAAGAGCATCTAGGATGTATGTACATCCTTGGAAAGTGCTGTTTGGCACTTCAGAAGTATAAGGAAGGAACATACCATTTACTTAAGCTAAACTACTTGTACAATGAGGCAGCATTGGACGAGCCTCCCATTGGCAACGAGAATACACTGTCACAGAGTAATCCATTTTACTTTACAACACCTCAACAGAAGCACCAGTACGAATATCACAGAAACATTCAGCCAGATGCTTCTCTGGTGTATCACCTTCTAGGCGATTTATACCGCGGAATGAATGACACCAAGAACAGCTCTTTGAACTACGCGCAAGCATTGAAATTTAATCCATATGATTTTGCAGCATTCCAGGAGCTTTGTAAACTAGGAGTGAACGTTAGAGTTAAATCGATATTTCGTACCAATCAGACTCTTCAACAAAGTATCGGCAACCGGGGAGTTGGGGGTATGGACGAAGCAAACATTACCTTTAACGAAATTAACGACATCTCGAATCCCTTTGCCAGCTCCAGCAGTAACGCAAGCATCAAAAACAGCTCAGATACCCCAGTCATACATCAGGACGATTCCTTCGGTGGTGCCTTATCAACGCCAAGACTCAAGATACCAGGAATTCCTGACGCACCACTCCGCAAATCCAATATAAATACAAGCCATGCATCAAGTAGCAGTCATTTTGAGTTTACGAAGCCTAGCTTCCCCTTGGACGCTGGCTCTGCAGCTGGCGATAAGAAACCAAGGAGAGAAAGCACGTACTCTCGTATTACATCACGATTAATCTCACAGCCAACGGGAACCTCTGCTGGCCCAGGTATCTCTTCTGTTAACCAAGGATCTTCTGGTAAAGATACCCCAGTAATAAAGAATGTAGGTGCTAGACCTGGTGTGAAGAGAAATACATCTAGTTCTATTATACCATCAATGAGTGGGTCAGATAACGGATCTGGAAGCTCCAACTCAGGAGGTACACAGCCCAACAAAACATTGTCGATATTGGCAGGGAAGGAAATAGAGAAGGCTGACAGATACTTATTCAGGTTGTACGTAATATTCGCAAAGAGTTTTAAAAGTATGAGTAAATATGATTGCTACAAGGCTATTCGACTTCTTGAGTCGTTACCTGAAAGAGAGAAAGAGACACCTTGGGTTTTGAGCAAATTGGGAAGGTTGCACTACGAAATTGTTAACTATAAACAGTCGGAGTACTTTTTTATCAAGTTACGTAAGTTGGACCGCACCAGACTAGAAGATATGGAGTACTTCTCTACTCTCTTATGGCACTTACACCGTAAGGTAGAGTTGACATATTTGGCCAATGAGCTACATGATCTTGATACGGAATCACCAATAACTTGGTGTACTATTGGTAACTTGTTCTCGTTAACACGAGAGCCGGATGAAGCAATTAAATGTTTTAATAGAGCCATAAAATTGGATGAAAAGTTCACATACGCTTACACATTGAAGGGTCACGAATACTTTGGTAACGACAATTACGAGATGGCACTTGAGAACTTCCGTATTAGTTTACTCATTGACTCTCGTCATTACAATGCACTCTATGGTATTGGTATGGTGTATATAAACTTAGGAGATTACCAAAAGGCAGACTATCACTTCAGAAAGGCAGTTTCCATCAACCCCATCAACATCATTTTGATCTGCTGCGTGGGAATGGTTCTTGAAAAATTGAACAAGAAGAATTTAGCTTTGCGCCAGTATGAGCTTGCCAACAAATTGCAGCCAACGAACCCATTGCCTATTTTCAAAAAGGCACAGTTACTTTTCTCCATGCAGCAATATCCACAGGCATTGAAATACTTCGAGTCTCTTAAGGATTTGGCTCCAGATGAAGCGTCGGTTCACTTTTTATTGGGACAGCTTTACAACATCCAAAACGACAAGTTCCGGGCCATTAGAGAGTTCACAATTGCACTTAACTTAGACCCCAAGGGCAATTATTTGATCCGTGAGGCCATGGAATCGCTCAAGGATAAATAGATATAGCAATACAGGCGCATCGTGGGCAACTGTCATGTCCGTCCACTTGTCTCATACCTTAATAGTGTAGTTTATGTAAAAGCCTGAAAACATAGTTAAATGCCTCTTCCCGCTTGACATATTAATATTCGTTTAGAACAATAGAGATCGACCAGGGTAACAAAATTAAATCATCTCTTTCCTGTACATGGACATTATACATATACAGCATTGCACACATATTCAATAGGGTGACAATACGATTGGCATTACATCGACTAGACACATATCTGGAAATGATTAGAATGAAATAGGTCCCTGAATTCAGGTAGAGTAAAGCTATCGCTCTTCCAATTCCTTCAGCGAAATTGCAACAGAAGATGTCTTATAGGTCAAGTACTAAATAGACGCTATTGAGCCGTTGAGTCTCGCTCATGCCGGCGGATTACGACGACTTCGGGTTTTCATACACTCTTCGACGAAAACAGACCACAAGCGGGGACATACAAAATGTGAAAGTGTAGAGACCCACCATCCCATAAAAAGGGGTAAATCTAGAGTAGGATGAGGGAGTTATTTTCTAAGAAGCACTTAGGGTTCAGTCGGATGTGGCATCATCCACCTTTATTCCTTTAAAATACCAGTCCTGGGACGGCAGATAATTCGATGGACTTTAGAGAAAGTGTGATACCTTACCCAATGGAGCGCTTTTTAATTTAGGAAGTGCAATTATGTGGTTGTATTTTTCTTATGTAGCCTGTGCTATTTATTTGGTTAAACGGTGTTTTTGTATAAACCCCTATGACTATCTAAGTTTGTTTAAGGTTATACCACAGCATGATGGTCACATGATGCATAATCATACATTCACAATAGACCATGATGTCGAGTTAAAGCCTCTCTCGAATAAGTCCACGTTCTAAGATACCACCCCGATTCGCAGCCAATTTCATCAAACACAATGGGGCCCTGAAAACAAAGAAGCCCAAGCATGCAGAAGACGTCATTACAATAAAGAGAACAGCTTCCTTATTTCATGTGGGCATTCACCTTGGACTCGGGACATTAGAAGATCCTTCTCACCACCCAAATGAAGGGTTTCGAAGTAAGTGATACAATTATAATCATGGCGATCGTTTGGTTTACAACTAGTCATGATCCACAGTCTAAAATATAGATTGCGAACACAATGGGAATACAATAAACATAATGTGAAGGATCGCCGGTAAATTTCACGACACGTCCAACGAAATCGTCGGTCAACGTTCTAACGAACGGCTCGCCTAAGCTAGTAGCTTGGACGGAGACGATCTCCCTCTTATCGAAACAACTGTTGTTTTGTTATTTCTGTTAATCGCTGGGGTTTCCCCTACTATGATAGCAAGTCTTCACCGGATTCTCTCTTTCTCTTGGGAACGTTGGTGGATGTACAAAACTTTGACTTGACCCTTTTTGCTCAGACCCATTGTTTTCAGCCCACCCTTTGTATGTCTCGGAACACAAACATAAACAAACAAAGGGGCCTCGCGTAAACTAGCTATGGCTCCAAGGATTTCGCCCTTAAAACTTTGTAATCCCGTAAAGACGTAAAAGTCTAATCTAGTCCTGAAGCTTGTTGGTGCCCTCTCCCCCCACATCGTCTTAACATACCATATATATCCATTCGCACATACATCCAATCGCCAAAAGCTTCTCATGCCAAAGCCACGAACCCATGTCGTTACGTGAAAGGCTAATTGACTTGCGGCACGTATGCTATCTCGCAGTCTATGCATGGCTTCCGTATCTGGAATATTATCACCTCTGTATATACTTCTTGCATTTTGTATGCGACTCAAGGTTGGTTTCCCCCTCAACACACAAACACTGTGGAAGTGCTCATGGAGTGAAAAAGTGTTGATCTTAATAGGTTTGTGCGGTGAGCGCTCTGGAGCAGTGTTTTTCTGACTGGTGTAAAATATTGATTCTGTTCTTTCTTCTTGATCTCAGTAGTGTTGATACTTTTGAGTGTGTTTACATTCGTATTCGTACTTGTAGCAGAATCGGCGGCAGTGCAAATTCGTGTTATCTTGATAGGAGTATCCACAGGCCACTCGCTGCAGATTCGAAATCTCCGTGTTATTGTTTGATTATATCCAATTGTCGGGAATAATATCGTCCTCCATATCACTAACCCTTTCAACTGTGATCCGGACTTCTAACTTTTGGAACGAGATCCTTCCTTTGAACTCATCCCATCGCTACTATTCTTTGCTCACTAATCCGTTGTCCTACCGTCTTCGTCTGGTGTTCATAGTGCCATCACTTCATTCGCTCAGCATCTTCAGCATCAACATTATTTCAACAAAAACTCTACTAGCCAACAGCATTGTATTACTTAACTAAACTTATACCCACATATTCACCCACACATCCACAACATATACCATGAAATCACAATTATATACCCTCATAACAGTCCTTTCTGGCCTCTGTGTGGCGTTAAATCTCGGTTTCGAGCCGAATTACTATGGAGATAGAGATAGAGTAGAGCTTCTCGTCAACAAAATAGAATCAGACAATACGCAGTTGCCCTATGAATATTACAGCCTCCCATTTGTATGTCCTCATGGCGATACAGCCAAACCTGTCCATTTGTCGCTTGGAGAAATCCTTAGAGGTGATCGTATATGGCAGAGTAACTACGAATTGTATTTTGGCGTCGACATGCCTTGTGCGAGGCTTTGCGATCTTATAGCGAGAGAGAACAATTTAAAGAGAGCAGATCTGCTCATCAAGAATGGTTATGTGGTACATTGGTCCTTGGACGGACTCCCTGGTGCAACCACATTTGAGTCTGACAACAAAAAAAACAAGTACTATGCAGCTGGGTTTCCACTAGGCTTCGTAAAAGACGATATCTCGTACATTTACAACCATGTTATGATTGTTATACGGTACCACACCGAAGGACCGAACAAGCACAGCATTGTGGGCTTCGAAGTGTACCCGAAATCTGTGAGTAACGAGCAGTGTCCTGGCCTGTCAAAGAACTTCCAGAATTTTGCCATCCCTGTCAAGCACACTTCCGATGGAAAACTTGCACCACAGAAGACTATTATTCCATATACGTATTCGGTATATTGGCGGGAGGATAATTCGATCGAATACAATTCTCGTTGGGATTTATACTACGAAAATGAATCCAACGGGACCAACCATCATATACACTGGTTTTCGTTCGTCAACTCCTTAGTATTGTTATTCCTTGGATCTTTGATCGTAGCTGTTGTACTCTTGAGACTCTTGAGAAAAGATATCCTGTCGTCACTGGTTCTTCCAAGCCATGAAGCCGAGAATAGTTGGAAGGGTCTTATTTCTGAAGTTTCTCAGAAACCAAGATTCACTCCTCTTTTAACTACTTTGGTTGCAAGTGGAATACAAACGTTAGTGGCCGTGGTTGGTGTGATCGTCATATTTGTTATCAATAGCAAATTCAGTTTCAGCAGAACTCGTTCTACGAGCACTTTTTTCAACGCTCATCAGGGTGCCTTCTTTTCGTTCTCCCTTTTCTGCTTCATAGCTTCGGGCTATGTATCCTCGTACATCGGGGTTATAGTACACAAGATCTTCAACAACGACTATCTCAATCAGGAATATTCATTTTCTAAGACGCTCAGATTATCATTCCTCTTCAGTGGATTCCTTCCGTGCTTAGCTTTCTTAGTTATTTTCTTCCTTAATTCCTTCGTTTGGGCAAAGGAGTCATCAACTGCCCTCCCTTTTGGCACAATTGTTGTGATCTTACTACTTTTTTTCATTGTCGAATGTCCCCTAGGTTTCGTTGGCGGTTATTACGGAAATCGCAGAAAGTTTGACCGTAAGAGTACGCTATTTAACTCTTCTTTGTTATCCCCAACTAAAGAGCTGTTTAATAACTTGGCACCAAGATCTTTAAATCCAAAGAAAGGGCCCTGGTTGCTTAATCCGGTCATAAGTATCATTGTGTTTGGACTTATACCCTTTGGAATTGTCTATGTGGAACTCTTGTTCATTTTCAACTCCGTATGGTTGGAAAAGACTACATTCTACTATATGTACTCTTTCCTTCTCCTTACTACTTTGATTCTTATAGTCATTATCATCGAGTCAACTATAGTAGCTGTCTACATTTCGCTTGCGGTATACCATAACTCTCATTGGCAATGGCTCAGTTTCCGGATTGGATCCAGCATTGGTTGGTATATCTTCAGTTACTCCATCTATTACTTTGTATTCTACTTGAGTGTCCATGACTTCATCAGTAGTTTGCTCTACTTCGGGTACATGGCTTTAGCATGTCTCTTAATTGGTGTAAGTTGTGGTGCTGTAGGAGTATTGACTGGTTTGGTTTTTATAAATAAGATCTACGGGGCTGTTAAAGTGGATTGAAAGTTCACTATTTGCAAAACTGCAGTGTATTAATAGCAGATGCTTCCAGTTTCCTACTTTTTATACCCAGTACTATAATTTGTATAATAATATTAATAACATGGATCGTCATAAGTTACTAAGAGATGCTGGTCTTCTTGCGTTGGCAATTATGAGTTTGGTGTTTAAGTCAAGGAGAGATAGAAAATGTTTACAAGTGGTACTAAAGGAATCCGTCCTAATCAAGTTAAGCACAAAGAGAGTTACCTATCTTCAGAATTGATATTTTAGATCGTAATGTGTATTTCTGTAGTTCATTTTCTAATTCTACTAACTCAAAAGATAAATAGCTGCGGTCCTTCTAGTGAGCCGGGAAATAAATTAAAAGGCAATAGAACATGATAATGGATGTGTGTTCGACACTATGCTGTGACCGCTTAATCCAAGGAAGAAGCACCAGTGATGATATCCACCAATTCGTTGGTGATGACGGCTTGTCTGGTTCTGTTGTACAAGATGGAGTAAGAGTTGATCATATCACCAGCATTCTTAGAAGCGTTATCCATAGCGTTTCTTCTAGCAGAAATCTCAGAAGCATAACCCTCAGCTTGGGCAGTCAAGATGGAGTTGGCCAAAGAGAACTCAGCAACAATCTCAGGAGTGTCCTCTGATTCTAATTCGTACTTGCTCAAACCTGGAGCCTTCTCGATAGCATCAGCAGGCACAAGACCGAATTTAGATGGCTCGAAAGAAACACCGGAAACAAACTTGTTGTACAAGACTTCAGTGTTTTCGTATTTGCCCAACTTGTTGATCTCGTCAGTGATGAGGGAAACTTCGTAGAAGTTTGGAGCTTCCTTACCAACACCGTTGAATGCTAACTTGACCTTGTCACCGTGAGTTCTCAACAATTGTTGCTTGACCTTGTCACCAATAGTAACAATGTCAACAGCACCGTTCAACTCTTCACTTCTTTTTCTGGCAGCCTTAGCAACTTGAGAGTGAATAGAACCACACAAACCCTTGTCAGAAGAAACAACGACCAATAAAGTCTTCTCGGCTTCTGGAGTTTCTGGTTCAGCGTTGGCGTAGAACTCAGCGTCGGTCTTGTTAAAGACACGAGAGGCAGTCATGGCACGTTGAGCCTTGTTCAAACGAGTAGAGGCAACAATCTTCATGGTGTTGGTGATCTTCTCGATGTTCTTAATGGACTTAAGACGCATCTCAATTTCACGCAAAGTAGCATAGTTTCTATAATTTTGTTAGTATAGGTCCTCAACAGTCGATCACAAATACTATATTCAGAATAGTACCTGGTTTGTAATTGAAACAGTAATGAAGAATATGGCTCCAAATAATGTATTCTTTCGTATAAATGTAGTAGTTGGTGTTCTTAGTGATCCCCATTTGTGTTTAAATTCCAATTAGCATGAAACTTTCAAGTTATGTTTTACATATAGCCGCCTTCTGTATTCATTGATATCTTCTGCTGTTCGTGTATAGCCAAAGCTACAACCTCCAATATCATATTGGCCGACAATTTCAGTAATCCTTAAACGATATCTGGAACGGCCCTTTGAGAATACTACATTTCATGAAACACGGCTCTGATTCACATCAGATTTTGCAATTGGGATACCTCGATCGTTGCTGGTGTTTTACATATTCAATTGCATGTCAATTTGGATATTCATTCTCTCATATCACGGTTCCTGGTCAACCCTTCATTTCCCCTGTTTCACTCCTCTTCATCATAATCTACATACCTAGCACCCTGGGTACGGGCAACCTGAGCTGCACCTAAACGAAACATGTCTGTGGTAAGTAACGTGTAGTATCAGTAGAGAACAATCTGAACAGACTAAGCTATATCAACAGTGTTACTTTCATTTACCGCCAACAGATTTTCCCACGATTTTTCACTTCTTGTGTGTCGGTTTTGTGAGAGAAAATGAGCTCGGAATTGGGCGTTGGCGACTTTTCATTGGTGGAAGAGAGGTCACGTGAATTGGTAGAACACCAAGAGGTAATGGAAGCAGACCGAGTGTTTACGCCTTAGAGCATAGTTGAGACAGTCGAAGAAGGGTCAATTGAGCGTTGGGGGTTAGACCGACTGAGTCTGCCTTGGTGGATGGTGGTGTAGGCTACATGTTGCTGTTAATGGTTTAACTACGTTGATTTGGTTCAATTGGTTGAAATTTCAACCTAGTCACGTGCAAGTTATTATATTACATACACTACTATCGCTGGCACATACATAAGGAGCGATACAGTATAGTTAATATCGAAGCACGAGTATAAGGGCAACCAATTTGGCAGACGATTAGCAACCAACTATATCATCTGGAGTATTCCGTGCGAATTGGAGAGACGTCTGATTGCATTCTAACTGTATGAATAATGATCTATTTTCTTCGAAAGTACGCTCTAAACTGTTCTCTCTCTCTTTATCCTCTGTAGGACACCCTTATATTACAAAACTCTACATCTCTCTACATTCCTCTTATAAATAATATCTAATAACATAAATGAAGAATGAATAAATTGAATATGAACTAGAAATACTGCGTGAACGTCTTTTGTATGAATAGTATGCTTGAAGGTAGGTATTCCTTGGTCATAACAATTGACTCTACGGGCAATTGTTCACTGATGAAGAACATGCCTAATAATGCACAGATCTGTAGATACATTGTTGAAGGAATCTCCCAACGGATGGAATCCATAGGTTATGCTGAATGTAATATGGCCCATTGTGAATATCCACAATTTGATCTACAGATGATAAGAACGAATTCTCGATTCTGAATTCGAAAGTTCCACTTTCGCTAGTTTACTTGGATGGGTCGTTCTTTTGGTAGCCTAAGTAACCTTCCAATGGGTAAGTCTCGAGCATCTTCATGTACTTCAAGATTAATGGTCTACAGTTCTTCTGGGCATCATCCCTGTGGTATTGCTTGCACTTTCTTAAAGCTTCGTGTGTGATTCTCAATGAGTAGGTTCTGATCCATTGTTCTCTCATCATGGAAGTTCTGGCGGCATGCACCTCTGGGAACTTTTCATAGTCGATGTCGTCGAAGGACACCAACTCTGGTCTCTTGTGGTCCTCGTAGTTATCTAAGCCTAAGAAAGTTAGTATTTTGCGCTGCAAATTTTCCTGTAAATGCAGCATTCAACTCTGAATTGATACTGTTGTCATATGGTGTACATACCCATTGTATTGTATGCCGAAAGCTGAGTTCAGTGTCAACTGTATCTATTCCATACACCGTTTATCATGTTTAGTTCATTATAAAAAGAAGAATTTTAACTGGATATTGGTTGTGCGGCGCGCTTAACGTGGTTTTAGTCACGTGCGCTGGATTTTTCAGACTTTTTGGAACCAGGACGGGGTTAGTTAACAGAGACAGAGATAATGGGCACAATCTGCTAATAGCAGTAAAATCTTCGACCTGTCACCCTCTTGGATTGAGTTGGTGTGAATAGATAATATCAATTGTGTAGAGCTTGTATTCTATAATTCATGTGAATGGCTTGTTCTTCGTCGATCCTGCTAGGTTAGATTTTATCAGTTATCCAGTTCCTGCATTTGCTCCATCATCAAGTGTCGTTTGCAGGCTTAACCAGGACGCTGCTCTCATTCACGGAATAGATGAACTGCTGATTATAGTCGTGAAGTTATATTGTTATATTATTTCCACACGCAAGAATTCTTTGTCAGCCCTTCCCTTCTCAAAGAACCTTTGAACATGTTACTTCTTCGTGGTGCTTTACTGCCAATACTCCACGCTTCGCATCCAAATCGGTACCTGTATCACGTGCCTCATACCGAGGTGGCCTCGTCGTCATCAGCCCTTGAAATATTCATATCCTGACGTATTTAACAGTAAGTGTAGACCAGTCCATTAATTGAACAACGGGAGTCATCGCGATCCTCAATTGCGCAACCTCTTGGTGTCATGTCTGAGAAGAAATCTGAAGTGCCGGTTGCTGTTCCCAAGAAGGAACTCTTCCGCATTAACGCTAGTTACATAGCTATACTCCACACCATTACTGCCAACTCTGCATTCTTTGCTGCATTGGTTGTGGGAACTTGGTTACACTATCATAAGATTGTCCAGAATTCCTCCTATGGCTATCCAGATGAGTGGTTTCCCAGTGTTTCGGCAACAATTGGTGATCGCTACCCTGAAAGATCTATTTTTCAGGTCTTGATCGCGTTGACCTCTGGTCCTAGATTCTTGTTGATCGCTTTCAACTTCATTAGACTTTACAAAAAGGGCTCGGTATTGCCATACATCGCGTTTGTTTCAGGTGTTATCAGGACATTCACATGTGGTGGATGGGTTTATATCACCTCTACCGATGATCACGATTGGCATGATATCTTCATGATAAGTTACATTGTCTTGACCATCCCATGGACAGTTTGCATCACCCTTTTATCAGACAAAGGATCATTTGAGCGTAAAGGACGTTTCTATACTTCTACCACTTTCTTTTCCACCATATTCCCATTGATTTACTGGTTTATCCAACACAAGGTCCATGTTGTGGCTGGGGCTTACTCCATCTATGCTTACTTTGAATGGGCTCTTATCATCTTGGATGTCGGATTTGATGCTTGGTCGATCGTGGATTTCAAAAGCATTGATATCGCCATTAGTGCTGATGGAATTCAGCTTGCAAATTTAACTCCGAAGCCAGTACAACCAGCTGTTGAAGTTAAAACTAAGGATGAAGTTGAGGATTTCACTGACCTTGAATTCTTGATCAATGTTATCAATTCTTCAATCTTCTGGACCATCATGACATCTTTGTTTTTATGCGTGTGGTACTTCCCATTGTGGCACATGGGAATTTCAGGCTATGAAGCTGTCATCTTGACTTTGTTCATTTCGCCGGTTCTTTTAATAGTACCATTCTTCCGTAATTTCATTTCCAATTATCCATTCACTAGCAAGGTTCTTGCTGTTATTTTTGGTATTGGAGCTTACAAAGTCCCTAACCCAGAGGAAAGACTTTTGACTATCACGGTGGGAACCACATTTGCAGTGATTTCGTTAGTGGTTGACGTTTGGGCATTATCAGACCAACCAAAGAAATTCAATTCCTACATCATTTCCATCTTACTTGGTTTACTCACTACGTCTGTGTTCAAATTCCTGAATTATTCTAACAATCCTATCTGGCCCATAATGAATAAGGAGAATGGAGGTTACAATGAAATTGGTGTCTTCCTTGGTTTAGTTGGCGCTTTATTCACCCCAGGTATTCATTCTGCAACTTCCTCCACTCCTGTAGTGAAGAGAACTGGTGGCTCCTTTTTCCTTGCTGCTCTTGGCCTTGGTGGATATTTCTTCTCCATTCAATCTTATTTGAGTGACTCTGCTACTTTAGCTTTGTGGACTTGGGAAGGATATCCAATCAGAGGACCAACGCCTGTTTCTGGTGCTTTGTTCAACTTGGGAGCTATCATCGTAGGACTTCTCGCTGCAATTGCACTTCCTCCAAAGCTTTTCAGTAACGCATTTTACAACGCTATTGTTGGTGGTGGGAGTGCTTTCGTCCTCTACTCATACAGAGGTTGGTTGGGCTACGCTGGTGCTACTGGTTATACTTTCTACTTAGTCTCAATTGCTCCCTTGATCTGGCAATCCTCTATTGGCTATAACCCAAGTTTACTTTTCTCGTTTGGCTTATTTATCCACGTTCTCATTTGTCTCTCGAGTGTTTGGATTGTCGCATATGCATTTGTACCTGGTGGACCTTTGTTAAGAGAAAGAACTGATATTGTTTTGTCTATTTCTTTGACTCTGATTTTGGCTGGAGTATGGAACTACAATTTAAGACTCAAGAGTGGTGATACTTCCAAAATAGAGTTCCGCAGCAAAAAGTTACTAAGACAGGCACTCCCAATTTTGACTGTTTTGTTGGCCCTCTCGGTGTCAATCTTCTTCAAGAGATATCCAACGTCTCCCTTCGAGCCAACAAACCCTCAATCTAGATCATTCACAACCGGTATCTGGTGTGTGCACTTTGGTTTGGATAATGATATGTGGTCCAGTGAAACTAGAATGAGAGATTTGATTAAGGATGCGGAAATTGATATTATTGGTCTCCTTGAGAGTGATACCCAAAGGCTTATTGGTGGTAACAGAGACTTCACTCAGAAGATTGCTGAAGACTTAGGAATGTATGTTGATTACGGTCCAGGTCCAAACCAACATACCTGGGGTGCAGCTTTGTTGTCCAAATTCCCTATTATCAGTTCTTCTCACCATTTGTTACCATCTCCAGTAGGTGAGCTTGCTCCAGCAATTCATGCTACTTTGGATATTTATGGTGAATTAGTAGATGTTGTTGTCTTCCATTCTGGGCAAGAAGAAGATGTCGAAGACCGTAGGCTCCAGAGTTTAGGTGTCCAAGAGATAATGGGTAACTCCAGCAGACCATTAGTTCTATTGAGTTACTTGGTTACCACACCATTAGAGGGTAACTACAATACCTATGTCAGTGAAAAATCAAGAATGTATGATATTGACAACACTGATTGGGATAGATGGTGTGAGTATATCTTATTTAGAGAATTGAAGAAGGTTGCTTATGCTAGAATTTCGAGGTCAACTATCACTGATACCGAGTTGCAGGTGGCAAAGTTCAAGTTGTTATCCGAAAACGAAAAGAGAGAAAACGATGAATCATTCTTGTACGGAAACAACTACGTTGATGAACAGGTTATTCCAGAAAACTTGAGAATGCCTCAGTTGTTGAGAGGAGACGGTGTGAGAGGCCACAGATACCATGTTTTTGACGAACCGAGATACTTCGCTCAAGAGAAATGGCAGTTACATCGTGAAGAGCATAATGACAACCATGAGAACGAGCAAAATTAGAAAATCCACATATTACCTTATGTTGATATATATATATAGTAGAAGGTTACTAAAATTTTAATGTACTAACGTAAATTTTAACCCGAAGGATATGCAATATGTATTACGTGATTAATAAGTAACCACAATGATGATCGTGAGTAGGTATGATGGAAAATTTAAATATGAAATAGCATGAGAACATGAATAATTTGATCTTTAATCATGACAATAATAATCTGGACTCGGCATCCCTTTCGAGTATATCAGTAGAGGCGCTTCTTCTCAATTCGATGTAGTCTTGTGGGTTCACAATTCCATCCGAACCGTTATTATGTCTATGTACTTTCTCATACATCTTTACCTTCTTTCTGATTCTTTTCAATTGCCACTTAACTGGAATGAAAGGTAACACTCCTTCTCTCTCCTCGTACAACTTGAATTCCAACCAGACAATTACAGCTAACCAGTAGGCTATATAGGTTCCGACGCTGCCGTAAGTTGCAGAGTTCGTCCAGCCAAATATGGCATTGAATACCATCCACCAGCCGTCCTTTAAGCCGTTACAACAATTAACGTGCCAGACACTCTTAGAGATGTCGTATGATCCAGGTCCACTACCAGTTTCACTTGGGTCGAAACCATTGCAGAGTCTAACATAGTGCTCAAGCTCTAAGAACCATACACCTCTGCTCATGAGACCAGCGCTCACAATATAGAGAAAACAGGTCAGGCAGATTAAAAAGTACTGCAATGACATCTTGTTACCTCCCTTATATAGAAGGTATCCAATGAAAGATCCAAAACTAACACCACACAAAATGGAAATAGGGATGGAAGTTGGTGGCAGCGACATGCCAATTCCACCAATAAATACTACTGCTTCCAAGCCTTCTCTTAATGTTGTAATAAGCGGCAATATAGCTAAGAAGTATTTCTTGGAAAACAGTTGTTTCTTTTGAGATTTCTTTTGCAAAACATTTGAAGTTCCCGTTACCAAAGATGCATCTTCTTGTGGTTCAGGTGTTGGACTCGATCCATATGTGTTTACTTGACTGCTGTCATCTCCTAGCTTGGCGATCTCCTCTTCGCCTTGTGCTTCCTCGCCGTGGACATCAGTATTGTAGGCATCTCCCAACTTGACCCACCATTTGACCTTCATCACTTTGTTAATTCTGAGCAAACCGATTCCCATGATTGTGATAATTAAACTAGATAAGAGAGAGAATACTCCCTCCCATAAGCGCTCGGTGTAAGACCAATAGTCCTTGCCGATGAAGTAGAATGCTGTGATGAATATCAACCCTATCAATAGACAAATAAACAAGCCAAGGAGAGCGCCGAACCAGACCTGGAATCGCAATTTGCTCTGGACTTTCTCCAAATGACTATTGCATTCTTGCTGAGTACTCGTACTGGTTGCTGCGTCTGGATGGGTATTGTGGTTGTGAGATCTTTGGTTGATAAATGAGAGAAGTACGGAAATGATGATAGCAGTTTCTAACGTTTCTCGCAAGATGATGAAGAAGATCTGGATCGAGAAGTAGTCCGCAAACTCTATCATTGTGGAAGTGGGGCTTATCTATGCTGAATCCGTGGAGTTATACGGACCTTGTATCCTAGCCTCACCAAAAGCAGTTACACTGTAGTAGCCTTAGCGGTAAATACAACTGTTCTCCAGGTCTGACATTTAAATCCGGATCAGTGAAAATCTCCATCACTAACTCGCGAATCGCGAGGTTGCATAATTTTTCGTAGCCAGAGAATTTAGTGAGAGAAGAAGAAAAGAAAGGCACTGAGAAACGTCGTTAGCGAGCAGCTGTATGCAACATCAAGGCATACTAAGTATTGCAAAGCTAAGTATACTACTGAGACTGTGATATTAGAATAAGGCAATTGTACGTTGTTAAAGGTCACGGCTTATACTCTTAGACGGTCGAGTTCATCCTCGGAGGCAATATTCACTTTTATGTGTCGCATATCGAGAATCTACAACTGGTAGTTCGCTAGTCTTCCATGGTATTGCATGCTCTGCTTTTCAGTGCTCTTACACTCAGTCCTTTCCTTTTGGGGCTGCTTTCTCTCTCTAAATGGCAGCGACAGAAAAAAGAAATGGATCTCACACGGCGGTACAGTTTAAAGTTTAAGGTTCCTGCTTCTGCGAACTACTGCGGGCTCGGGCAACCACACTTTGCAATGAGAGACCGGACGAGCTCCCCAGACTTTGGGCCCTTCCAACCCTTTGGCTAGCAAGTTTGTGCTCTTAGGGCTTCTGCTACTTCTATGTGGTACCCAAAGCCCCCTACAGGTTTCAGTAATTAAAGTGTGAATTCTACATAACTAAAAGAATAGGCGCAATGATCGAAGAGAGAACAACCAGCGTCGTTCTGAGTATCTATGCATTCGCTGGTCGTGGCATGCAAGGACAGTATCTAAGGTGAACAATTAAAACCAGGGACCCAGCGGGCTCTATAGATCATTGAGATGGAAGTAGCTGTACTTTCGTAGTACCAAAGTACTCGTAGTTCGGCATATTAACTGCTGCAATAGTCCTACTTCCGTAGCAAACTGCTCTCTAAACTGGTGGGAAATCAACTGTGGCAGTCAAGCAGGTGATGAAAACATCCTTCTTGGTGTAAGCTCTGGCGTTGACAATGTACTTTCCTGGAGGGACTTCATTTGGGACTTCAACCTCCTTGGTGATGGTGATGGTGCCCTTCTTGATAGGACATTCCATGTCTACCTTAGTAATCTCCTCACACAAGTCGAAAGTCTGGTGAATTAACTTGATGAAGCCGTATCTGACATCGACCTCTACGTAAGCGCCCTCCTCAATGTCTTGGCTGATGAAACCAGTGGCGGTGAAGGTCAAATTCTCGCCTCTGAGTGGTGGATTAGGGTCAATGACGACTTTCTGCAAGTTCAATATCTGGGGGAGCGAAGCATCGCACTGGACGATAGGGGAGTCTCCTGGAACAGGTTTCTCGTCGACGTCTGGGAACGTCTCGATTATAATCTCGAGTGGATGCTGTTCGACATTGCCGACTTTGAATGCAGAGAGAGCCTTTTCAAAACCTGGTTGGATGGCGGGAACAAACGATAAACCGTTCACGGAGAGCGAAGAGGCCAAGGTCAAGACGGCGATGTTTTTTAACGAAACCATTGCGACGGGGATGAGTGGTGGAGAGACAGAAGGATGCGACTAGCTAATCGGATCCTACTAGAGCTCAGAAGAGTGGTGTTAAAGAAACAACCCAGAAGCAATCGAATTGAACCTCAATTGTTATCAGCCATAAAAGATGGATTAGACGCCATAGATAGGGGAGGGGTATGGCGAGCGTGATATGCCCAGTGTACAGGAAGCGTACAACGTTGTGAATTCGAGTTGTGTACAAATTGTTGGCAATGAGAGGTGGGAGATGATGGCAATGTACTTGTAAGGGAAATGTTTTCTGCAGGAGGGGATAGTGGGAGCAACAGTAGAGATGGAGGCTGCTGCAAATGGATGAAAATCACAAGGTATATGTAGTTTGAAGCAAGGGAGTATGCATGAATGCTTAAGTTGCGGGAACTAGTTAAAATTCCTGGATTTCGACTGGAGGTCTGGTTCTTTCTGGGTAGCCGTAACGTGAGGGTGATGGAGTAGCAAAGTAAGCGTGGTATTGGCAACCATATTTTGTAGAGAATTTGGCGTTGTGGGGAAGCATAAAGAAGAATGCGGCTGATTGAGGTGAGTAAAGTAGACGTAATTTATTTTTGGGCCAAAGAATGAATTGAAAGAATGATGTAAAAAAAGGAAGTAAGTTAAGCTTTCCGAGGCTTGCAATTAGTGGTAGTGTGATCAAAAACAGTCCTAAAAGCCGAAGGAGGTTATGTAGTTCTCTAAATTTGAGTAGATATTAGCAGTTGAGGTTAGGAAGAGTGAATTATGGGAGAAAGCTATTCAATCGCTCTTGGATGTTTAAGTGTGTTCCAGTTTCCAAATGTTACATGCATCCTGTCAAGTAGTTTCTAAGAAAATAACGAGTAACAAACTTCGTAGTTTGCATTAATTTCAATTTTTTGACCAATAAAACAAAATATTTCCCCTTTAAAGAAAATTGACACTCAATTAACTGTGGTTGACATCAAAGTTTTATGACAACTTAGGATATATGATTCTTCTTTTGCTGTGCAATATCCACTTTATTCTTGAGCAGGATTGCCTCTCTTAATTTGTAGCCAAAAAATCTGGTGCGACAATTGTGCTAGTGGGCGGCTTGCATTTTTGACCGCATTGGCGTTAAAGCTGCTGCTACTTCGGAAGTGATACAAGCCAAACTTCATTCCTTCTTCACATTTACGACATCAGCTACTGAAAATAAAATCTACCATAAATTATCGTTATGATTTTTATGTAGTGATGAAATAATTCTTTTCATTTGTGCGAAATTTGTTGCACTCTATAAATACTATTAAATAAGAATAATTATGCTCTGAATATTAACCAGCAATGACTAAGTTGGCAGTCATGGTATCAAACCTTTCCCTAACTAACTTGGTCTCGATTTTTAACAATTCATTGTACAATAATTGTCCAGATGAAGACTTTAACATTTCTTCGAGCTTAGCTTCAGATAACTTCCAAACCACGGAATCATTCACAGTTGTGTAGGTGATCTCTCTATAATGATTGGTAGAATAGAGATCTCCAAATGCTGTCATAGGCAATATGCTAGAGTGCAACTCGCGCCCCTCGCTCTCGAGCTTGAAAATTGACCTGATGAGACCGGACTCCACAATAAAGAATGCAGCTCGATCCTTCGTCGTATTGTAGAATTCGTAATTTTCTGGAATCTTTTCCTTAACGAAATAAGAAGTAATAGAAGTCCAGAACTCCTCATCTTTATCTGATAAGCCTTGGAACGTGATCATAATCAACGGTAATGGCTGCTTCTTGAACGTCGAATCAGCAGTAGAGTAATACTTGTTTTGAGATTTTTGTTCATCATGAACAGTTCTAGCTGCTGCACTATAAACTTGAGCCGTTCGAGGAGTTCCAATATCAAAATTCATGCTCATTAATTGTCTTGTGTTCAAGCTTGCGCTCTGGGGTGAACTGAGAGACTTTCTTGAGGGGGAAATTCCACTTGCAGGTCCACTCGATGGGACAGAGCGTACGTTAGCTCTTTGTTCCTTCGTTGTTTTGACTGTTTTGTATGTTTTTAAGAAGGAGTTTTCACACCATTCTAATGCGTAGTTCAATGTATTGAATAATTCAATTGGGTTTTCTCCGCTGCTATTGTCCCACAAACCAGCGTCTCTCAATCCACGGATGATATCATCATCCTCCTCTACTGAAGAGATAATCAAATGAGTATTGAAATCATTAGTCAAGTTAAGTACCCTTCTAAAGCCCTCGGCTGCAGAAAAATCAATAGAACTAACACCTTTCATGTCAATAATTAAGAACTTAATTGGGTTCAACTTAAATTGATCTTGAGCGAACTTTCCTCTGATCGCATTCTCTACTCCACCAATGGAGCCAAAGAATACGGTACCTTGTAATTTGATAACACAAATCTGTTCACCAACATCCTTAAGGAATTCTTGTTGCTTTGGATGTCTTAACACCGTTGATCTAGCCACGGAACCAGAATACACTCCTTGAACAACTGGGCTTCTACCTGCTTCGACAACAAAGGATAAACATGCTAACAAAATACCAACCAAAATACCAATCACAAAGTCAAAGGCACCCATAGTTACCACGATGATAATAATAGTGGAGTATTCAATCTTTCTAAGACGTCCCCAAGTGTCGTAAACAGACTCTTTTAGTAACTCGTAACCTAATAAGTAGATTAATGCACCGACTACACACACTGGGATGTATCCTATGACCACTGGACCAACCATCATTACGCTTGCTGTGGCTATAGCCAATAATACACCGGCCAAACGATCATTTGCACCAGCTCTGATGAAAAGAACGGAATTGGTATACACCAAATAATTTTGGATCGAACCAACTAAACCTGATAAAGCGTTAGAATATCCATGTGCGACCAATTCTCTATCCACGTCAACTTCATCCATGCCAACTGTCACGGCTAAGGCAGGAACATTGATTGGCACATGTAATATTCCGAAGAAGGTCAATGCCAACATCGAAGGAATTTGTTTGACAATAGACAACCAGTCCACTAAGTTGAACTTGTATAACTCATAGAATCCATACCATGGTTCGTTGCCCTCCACAGCTGGGAAAACCCAACCATACTGCCTGGCTTTGTCCAAGTTCCAGGATGGCACTATTAATACAAGGACATGGAAAGCAACAAACACAGTCATAAAGTACAATGGAACCAAAAGAGAGTCGTGGAATCTATGTTGTAACCCAATAAGGATAATGGCAAGAAGTAAAGGCAAAGTCCATTCAGATAAAGTGAGTGGGTTTAAGAAGAGAAACTTAAATGTCTCCCAGTTGTATTCTAATCCTCCTTCCAATCTGGATGAAACCTCGACACCTGTAGCGACCAAGAAGTAACCCACACCTCCTATACATCCAACAAGGATGTGTCTGGGAAAGAAACCAACTAAAACACCCAATTTGCACTTACCCAAGATGTAGAAGACCAAGCCTGTAACAACTGAAGAAATGGCATAGGTTGTGATTGTGGTAGCTATAATTGCCGCATCAGACTCTCCAGCCATTTCTGATGCGATGGAGAGAGCCATGGTGTGAAAGAATGGTGTTACTTCGATCATTTCTGAACCGATACCTGACTTGAATGCAGATCCACCCAATGAATATACCAATTGTGAAACGATACATGACATGTAGAACATAGAGAGACCAGCAGGAGCTAATGAAGCAAAAACAGATTCACTGATAGGGAACATAATTGTTCCGTAGGACAAACCATCCAAGATATTGAGAAGAGTACCCAAAAATACAGCTGGCATGTAATGCAATGGTTTCAAGAGGTATTGGTGCAATAAACTTGGTTGAGGTTGATCACTCCCGGCCACTGGCACTTCCTTGCCAAAATTGTCTAATCCTTGTATTCTATTTTTATTGGGTATGAATTCAAGTGAACCAACTTCCAAGTCCAGAGCTTTCAGAGGATTGCCAGAATTAAAAAGATCCAGTTCCTCAATGTACAAGTTTTTAGGAGACTTCGATACCAAAGGTGTTGTGCTGGTTATGGAAGTCAAGTCAGATTGAGGTGCTTCTCTTCCTCTTATTGGTTTGGGACGTGACGAGGAATGCGATGCTCTATAAGAGACTTCCTCATCTACAACCTCCTCAGGCAGCTCTGAGTCTTCGTCATTGAGATCCGTTACACCTATATTGGCTAAATTAGCCGTCTGTTCGTGAATTTCCACTCCGGAATACACTACAGACGAAGGGAAGTTGTTGACACTAGGACGATGGCTCATGCTGATGTAGCTTCTGCCTCCGAAATCAAACGGATTGGGGCTCCCACCACCTTGCTGAAAGGAACTGAAAGCGTCGGAGATGGAGTACTTTCTTCTGGCAGGCTCGAAGGCTTCAGGACCAGCATCTATGCTATTATTTAGGCTATTTTCACTGTTGTTACTATTTTGACTTTGGCCCGGAACATTGTGGAGACCACCGATCGACTCCACAGCTAGAAATTTACTGTCTTGTGGGTGGTGGCTGTAGCTAGACGAGCCATTGTTTTCGTAGGACGACATCCTTACTACAGAACCCTATTCCTCTCGGTGCCTAAACGATTCTGGGTAGGAGATAGTAGGATGAGAACGGCAAGCAATATTTTATCTATATGGAATATCTGTGCAATAAATATTGAAACTGTGCCAGTGAAAAATTGCTGTACAAAACTCAGGAGACAAAGAGAATAGTAAACGAAAACCCAGCTAGAATGGGCAAAAAATAAAATATTATGGCATTGATAGCACTTGTACAGTCCAGAGGTAGAATTGGTTACTACAGTAGGAATTACGAGTAGGTTGGGTCCACGAAATGGATTCACGGGTTCCAGGCACGAAGGCATTAAACACACTACAGACCCTAGACAAGCCAAAGAGACAAACAGGCGGGCCGGACAGCCTTCGGGAACAGCGACTACGCATACTGGAAAATACAGAGAACGTAGGTACTTCCACCCCCACTGCTAACCCAAACATTATCTGGCACGCTTTTTTTGGGGCTCATCTCAAGTATTGGAGATAGGTACTGCCAGTAGCATTGGTCGAAACTGGCACTGATAAAGACAGCGAGGATTGTGCAGTGGTGCATACGGAGCACTTAATACACCATGTCGGTAAATGGAAGGTGTGGGCGGGAGGTAAAATTTTCAATGCGGCTCGATTAATCATGTGCCATTATACATATTCGTGCCTAAACAAGTAGGAGTGATTCATAGCGAGCCGCCTTTACACCAGACCTAGGACTCGGTTGCTGTTGGTTGCTGTGAAGTCCAAGCTTGCGTTTAGGTTTAGAACGACGCAAGCGTAGTACAGGTAGTACTGTGGTAGTGGAATGCCGAGAGGTCATGTCATGTTGTACCTGGGGAAGAAAATCGTATTTCTTGGATCCCTGCCTTCACCGGTCGTGGTTACATTTATTTATCTAGGGCGTGGGGAAGGACAGTGAAATCTGTTTTTAAAAGGAGGGTTTATTCGTAATTTGTCGCCGTCTCGGGCCTCGTTTAACAGCCACGCCAATGAACTGAGTATAATATTCGCAATTGGTCCTAATACTTACCTGGCGAAGTGGTATGCACAATTTTGGCTGTGATTTGCGACACTATTGTGACAATTTATTCTTGATCCCCGAGGAGCTGAGTACCCCACGAGCATGGTGCTTAGCCCTTGCACAGTTTAGTAGAGGTAGCAGCATATTTTATTGACCGTAGAGAAAAATTTTCCTAAATTTTGCAATTCCAATTCAGAGTGTGGAGTCTGGACCTCACAAATAATATTGAATCATCCGAGTCATGATTTACCTCTTAGCTAGATGTAGGACACCGTCTGAATTTTCACCAACAAAGGCGTCCATGTACTCTATGCAAAAGATGTTGTACCTCATTAGACAAGGGAGGTTTACTCTGAATCTAACCAATAACTGATGGTTCCAAGAATACCTCATACATTGCCAGACCACCAACTCCCCCCTAAACGTTCACCAAAGTTTGCCGAAAATTAGCAACTTTAAGTGTGGAGAACCCATAAGATACAATGTATGCAAATTTTATTCACAGAGACACAGTAGGGTACAGGCACCAAGTGGGCTGCACACCCTAGTCTTTATTGGCCAATGCAAGTTCTTTGACGTCAGAGCCGGGTAACCGTGAAAAATTTACTGATCTTACAACGCGCTTAGCTCTGACTCATTGCCGTTTTGGGCCATCACCAATTACCAAAATTTTCACTCTCCATCAATTTATAAAACTCTTTAGATATTTCAATTAAAATTTTCAGGCATTCTTTTCATTCTGGTTCTGTTCTGTTGATAGTATTGTCAAATCGTTTGTTTGTACTTTCTCTTGAAATTGCGATCGTCAGTCTGCCAATCAGTTGCGAGAAAGAATGATCAATTTGAGAACTGTCTTATCTCGCCAGTTAAGACATGGCTACGTAGCCAAGTCTACTGCTGCCACACTTAGCAAAGGCTACCGCGCAAAGAAATTCTCTACTTACAGTGCCTTGAGAGCATCCAATGCCGCTCAACAGGTACCTAAGTACGAAGGTGCTGAATTATTGAAGTCCTTCACAGACGAGCACGCTCACAAATTAGTTGATGTCTCCAAAGTTTTGGTTATTGGTTCAGGTGGTTTGTCCATTGGTCAAGCTGGTGAATTCGATTACTCAGGTGCTCAAGCTATCAAGGCTTTGAGAGAAGCAAACAAGACTTCCATCTTGATTAACCCTAATATTGCCACCAACCAAACATCGCATGCTTTGGCTGATGAGATTTACTACTTACCAGTTACTGCTGAGTACATTACTTATATTATAGAGAGGGAAAGACCCGATGGTATATTGTTAACCTTCGGTGGTCAAACAGGTTTGAACGTCGGAGTTAAGTTGGATAAGATGGGTGTCTTTGAGAGATACGGAGTCAAGGTCTTGGGTACTCCAATCAAGACTTTGGAGACTTCCGAAGATCGTGACTTGTTTGCTCAAGCTTTGAAGGAAATTAACATCCCAATTGCTGAGTCCATTGCTGTCGACACCGTTGATGATGCCTTGGCTGCTGCCAAAGAGGTTGGTTATCCAATCATTGTTAGATCTGCATACTCTCTTGGTGGTTTAGGATCTGGTTTCGCTGCCGACGAAGAGGAATTGAGAAACTTATCTGCTCAGTCTTTGTCTTTAGCCCCACAAATCTTAGTTGAAAAGTCATTGAAGGGATGGAAGGAAGTCGAGTATGAAGTCGTTCGTGACCGTGTTGGTAACTGTATAACTGTCTGTAACATGGAGAACTTTGACCCATTGGGTATCCACACTGGTGACTCCATTGTTGTTGCACCATCCCAAACCTTGTCTGACGAAGAATACCACATGTTGAGATCTGCTGCTATTAAGATTATTAGACATTTAGGTGTTGTTGGTGAATGTAACGTTCAGTATGCTTTGCAGCCAGATGGATTGGACTACAGAGTCATTGAAGTCAATGCCCGTTTATCTCGTTCTTCGGCTTTAGCTTCCAAGGCTACTGGTTACCCATTGGCTTACACTGCTGCTAAGATTGCTTTGGGCCACACTTTGCCTGAATTGCCAAACCCTGTTACCAAGACTACCTCTGCAAATTTCGAACCTTCTTTGGATTACATGGTTACCAAAATTCCAAGATGGGACTTAGCTAAGTTCCAACATGTCAAGAGAGACATCGGTTCTGCTATGAAGTCTGTCGGTGAAGTAATGGCTATTGGTAGAAACTTTGAAGAATCTTTCCAAAAGGCTATCAGACAAATTGATCCATCTTATGTTGGTTTCCAAGGTGACCACTTCGAAGACTTGGATTTCGTCTTGGCTAACCCAACCGACAGAAGATGGTTGGCTGTTGGACAAGCTTTGCTTCACGAAAACTACACTGTCGAGAGAGTTCACGAATTAACAAAGATTGACAAATGGTTCTTACACAAATTGATGAACATTGTTAACATGTACCGTGAATTAGAAGCTGCTGGATCTTTATCTAGCATTAACAGTGACTTGATGTCTCGTGCTAAGAAGTTAGGTTTCTCTGATAAACAAATTGGTCTCTGCGTTGGCTCCAAGGAGTTACAAGTCAGATCTGTCAGAAAAGAATTTGGAATTACCCCATTCGTCAAGAAGATTGACACTTTGGCTGCCGAGTTCCCTGCCAACACTAACTACTTGTACACTACATACAATGCTACTTCCTCTGATTTGGACTTTAACGAAAACGGTACCTTGGTCTTAGGTTCTGGTGTCTACCGTATTGGGTCTTCCGTCGAATTCGACTGGTGTGCTGTCTCTACTGTCCGTGCTTTGAGAGAGTCTGGCCACAAAACTATTATGATTAACTACAACCCAGAAACTGTCTCTACCGATTTCGACGAAGTCGACAGATTGTACTTTGAAGAATTGTCCTTAGAGAGAGTCTTAGATATCTATGAGCTCGAGAACTCTGAAGGTGTCGTTGTCAGTGTTGGTGGTCAATTACCACAGAACATTGCTCTCGACTTACAAAAGCAAGGCTGCAAAGTCTTAGGTACAAACCCAGAGGATATTGATAAAGCTGAAGATCGTCACAAGTTTTCCCAGATCTTGGACTCCATTGGAGTTGATCAACCACAATGGAAGGAGTTGACCTCTCTCGAAGAAGCTGAAATCTTTGCCAACGAAGTCGGTTACCCAGTATTAGTTCGTCCATCCTATGTTTTATCTGGTGCTGCTATGTCCGTTATCAACAACCAAGCCGAATTAGAGTCTAAGTTATCTAACGCTGCCAAGGTCTCACAAGACCACCCAGTTGTCATCTCTAAGTTCATTCAAGGTGCCCAAGAAATTGACATTGATGGTGTTGCAAATGACGGTCAAGTCTTGGTACACGCCGTTTCTGAGCACGTCGAAAACGCTGGTGTCCACTCTGGTGACGCCACTTTGGTTTTGCCACCACAAGATTTATCTCCTGTTCTTTTGAACAGATTGAAGGTCATTGCTGATAAGGTTGCTGAAGCCTGGAAGATCAGCGGTCCTTTCAATATGCAAATCATCAAGAACGATCAAAACGGTACCTTAGATGATGCTTCTTGTGAATTGAAGGTTATTGAATGTAATATCAGAGCTTCTAGATCTTTCCCATTCGTCTCAAAGGTATTGGGTGTTAACTTCATTGATGTTGCTGTCAAGGCTTTGATCAAGGAAAACGTCCCAGCCCCAGTTAATTTGATGGACCAAAAGTTTGACAGAGTCGCAACCAAGGTTCCACAGTTCTCTTTCACTAGATTGGCAGGTGCTGACCCATTCTTGGGTGTTGAGATGGCTTCTACTGGTGAAGTCGCTTGTTTCGGAAAGGACAAGGTCGAGGCTTACTGGACCTCTATTCAATCAACTATGAACTTCACTGTTCCTCAACCTGGCCAAGGTTTGTTATTTGGTGGTGACTTGACTAACGACAAGTTAGGAAAGGTTGCTGAAACTGTCTCTGGTTTGGGTTACCACTACTTCACCACAAGTGAAGATGTCGCTAAGTACTTAAAGAACTTCGTTGAAGAACCTGTTACTGTCATTGAATTCCCAAAGACCGATAAGAGAGCTTTACGTGAAATTTTCCAGAAGCACAAGATTGGTGGTGTTTTCAACTTGGCTAGAGCCAGAGCCGAAGACTTGTTAGATGAGGACTACGTTATGAGAAGAAATGCCATTGACTTTGGTATTGCATTGTTCAACGAACCAAACACCTCTTTGTTGTTTGCTCAATGTTTAAAGGCTAACATTGCCACTAAGCAGCCATTTGACGTTACTCCAGAAAATGTGGTCATTCCAAGTGAAGTTAGAAGATGGAGTGAATTCATTGGTGGTAAGCCAGTCTAACCAATTCAAATTGCCTCCATTCCCTTTAATTAAAAATGTAAAAAGCTGATAATTTTTTTTAATATAGTTTCAAAATACACTAATACACAACGTTATAATAGAGATATTGAACAATGTAATTGGGGAACTTTTTCCCTAAAGTTGAAATGGAAAAGAGATAATTGGATTAAGGTTTTCACGCTCAATTACAGACTTGTCTATTTCCACATTAACACATCAATCCCCAAATTCACCTTAGTATAGTCTAATTATCTACTCGTTGCTGCAGACGCTGGTACTGCATTTTCTGTTAGTCTCCTTATCCGCCTACGATTCCCCCTTTCAGTAGCTACCGAATTATGGGGGATAGAGGGATCGGAATCTTGGCGTATGGCATGGTACATTTTTCTTTTCATCTGTTCGCTTGGATGTTACCACCCGACTTCTCCGACGAATTGACTAATCACTAATCGAGCTTGCTCCAAAGTCTATCGTTAAAGCAATTAATACGAGTTAGCTGAGCTAAGAGCGCGGAATTGTTAACAGCTGTGTTCGTAAATTCCGCCCTAAAAGTATTGAAAATATCTCAAGGGATTACTTTACAGCGCCCTTCTTTCTAATATTTTGTGGTAAAGCCTTCCATTAGTAAGTACCACATTCTCCGGACACAGATAACCTATAATAATATATCAAGTGGAAGCACGACGTCCAAAAATAATTCCTTGTTCTTGCCAGCTATTGGTCTATCTCTAACCGAACTGCCTAATAAGGACGCACCTCCAGGCTAGTTCCATGTTGGGATACACGATGCGGCCAAATCTCGATAAGCTCCAAAAGTTTTGCATTTTCTGTTTCAGTTGCCATATGAAGAAATCAGGGCCAAGATGTGGTGCAGTCGAGAATATGCTTCAACCAAGGTTATCCAAATCATAAGTTCCACGAAGGGCCGCCCGGTATGAGACGCATTAAATCTGGCCGTTAATTGGGTTTTAAGTTTATAGATAAGAGCCCGAAACTATCCCATAGCTTTTAACTTTTAACAGTGGGGACCCAGAATTTGGTAGTTATCTCGACTGATAGCAGCACTTCTGCACATAATAACTAACCATCATTGATTTAGTCCTACATCTATAGGGTTATCTCTCACTTATCAGTTCCGCCCATTGTTGGGGAGCGATGCTATTGATAACAATCTATAGATTCAGTTCTTTCACTTAATGATATATAAGTCTTTGAATGTTCTTGTGATCCAAGACTTTGAACTGGCTATTATCAATAAATCAACTACATTATTCAACATGGGTGCAATTGATGTTGAAAACTCAGCTTCCATGCCTATTCACTATGAAATGGTTCCCGGAACTATTCACCTTGTGGATATGGTGGGTGATTTGAAAGTTAAGAAAGATAGTGGCAATGTCATTCTTCAACCGCAACCAAGTTCAAACATCAATGATCCATTGAGGTGGTCCAAAAGAAAGAAGTATTACCAATTTGGTCTCTTATGGATTTGGTAAGTATAATAGAACTGATAATGAAGAAGTCAAAACAGTTACTAACGCTAATAGGTCATTTCTTCTAGCCGTATCACTCAACTTTTCGGGGCCATTATTTGTTATTTGGTCCGAAGAATTGAACTGTACATTTTTCCAATTGAATATTCATATGGCACTAGGATTTTTGTTCCTAGGACTTGGATGCCTCTTTTTGCAACCAACTGCTCTTAAGTTGAGCAGAAGATTTGTATACTTGATGTGTACAATTGTCGTTTTAGTCGGAAATATTATTGGATCACAAGCCACGAGCATTCATTACTTGTACGCGGTCAAAATCTTAGTAGGGTTAGCTGCCGCTCCCGTCGATTCTTTGGTTGAAATATCTTCAACAGATGTTTTCTTCTTGCACGAGAGATCAACTGTTTTCAGTTTGCTTCTCTTGGCCTTGTATGGAGGCAGTGATTTGGGGCCAGTCGCTTGTGGATATATTGTTGAGTCTTTGAGCTGGAGATGGTGCTTCTATATTCAAATTATAATATTTGCTGTTATGTTCTTCATTCTTTTGTTTTTAATGGAGGACACCACTTTTAGAAGAGAGCACGGTGACAAGGATTTAGAAAACGTCATCTTGGAGCAGATAAGATCCAGAGATTCGGTCAAGCAAAGTCATATCATGCCAGATGAGAAGAACAATGATGGTATTATAACCAATTTGGATGAGGTTGCAGACTCATCTAGCGATATGAGCTCTATTGATGAAAGTATACCAAAGAAAACGCTCCTACAAAGAAGAAAGATCTTGACAACAGATGGTAATGATCCTAGATCTTGGTTTGCGATTTTCTATAGACCTTTCTTTTTGATTTCTTTCCCTGCTGTTATTTGGGGTGGTATCATCTACGGTTCGCAAATGATGTGGCTCTCTTTCTTAGGTACAACGCAAGCTGTTGTTTATTCTGGTCCTCCATATCATTTCTCCCCTCCACTGGTTGGACTAACTAATTTAGGAGCTTTCGTTGGCAGTTTGATTGGTATGTTCTATGGTGGGCAGTTCGTTGATTACCTCTCTGTGTATTTGGCAAAGAGAAATAATGGTATATCGGAACCTGAACACAGGTTATGGGCTATGATTGTTCCAACCATATTCAATGCAGCTGGTTTGCTTGCTTATGGTTTGGGTTCTTACGATGGAGCTCACTGGGCAATCTCGGTTGTGCTTGGCCAAGGTCTACTTGGCTTTGCCATGAGTGCTGCAGGCGCCATCTGCTTAACGTATGCAGTTGACTCTTATCACAATGTTGCCAGTGAAGCTCTTGTTTTGATGCTCTTTGTAAGAAACATCATTGGTATGGGATTCACCTTTGCAATTGGACCTTGGATGGACAGCTGTGGATTGAAGGTCACAGCGTGGCTATTGTTTATGATCTCTATTATTATCAACGGTAGTTTCCTCTGTATGATTAAGTGGGGAAAAGACTTCAGAAGATGGACCGCTTCGAGATATGACAAGTACTCCGATCCTACCTACGGAGAGATTTTCAAGTAGTTATTTGTTACGTATGTCTTTATTTACAATTTACAACATGTGATTGAGAATGTGAGTATATTATATTGCTAATAAACGGAGCTGAAACAACTAGGTATGTGTAAACAACGTTAAAGATCACAATAAATCGTCGTCATCCTTAAGGACTACAGTATTCTTGATCTTCAACAACAATTGGGTCTTCAACTTGTCGAGCTTGCTGAATTGATCATATTCAAATACCTTATCAGAGAAACCCTCGATGTCACCCTGTTCAATAGACTCGATTATGTCTTGAATTAACTTATTCTCCCTAGTTTGCTCCCAAGCTGGGTCTTCAGTCAGGTAGTTCTGGGATCTCTTCTGTGCTTCGATCACATCATCATCACATAACACACATAAAATACTCTTAAAAAAGTAGTCTTTTAAGCTCCATCTCGTTAATGCGTTGCCAATCAGTTGCTTGATAACAGTGTCGTATAACTCCAAGGCCTTTCTATAGTTTCCGGATAACGCTGATAAGTCCGCACATTTCACGAAGGACTTATTGGCCAATGCTTCAGCGTGGTCTGTTGTGAAGTAGTCACCAGCCTGTTCATAACTATTTATGGCATTCTCATTGTCACCTACAGACTCATATAATTCTGCCAAATCAACTGTGAAGTTTGCTGCTCTTCTGAATTGTCCGTTCTGAGTTAAGAATATGTGGATAGCTCTTTTCAAAGCTTCAATTGCATCTGTTGGTGAGACTCCCTTGAAACATTTGTAGGCTTCTACTAAGTGGTTGGCAGCATCGTTGTGGTTGCCCAATTTGCCTTGGATATCAGCGGCTTGAAGGAACTGATTTCCAGCTTGATTAAACTCCTTTTTCAAACGGTACTGATTGGCAGCTTGGATGTACAAGTCGGTGGCCTCTTCCTGTCTCATGGATTGTGAGGATCCCGACAAGAACAGGAAGAATCCCAGCTGTGGTTTGGTGAGCTTCTCGGCTTCTGCTATCAAGGAGCGAGGATCAGACATTGTGGGATTTAATAGTAGGCTATTGCTGCGATTGTAAGGAAGCAAACGGAGCGCTTGGTATGATTAAGATCAGTTAAAATGAAACTTCTACTAGCAGTTTGATATATGCTTCAAATGTTACTAATAAGCGTAATACCGATATACTGTCTACAACGAATGCGATAAAAGAAGACCACTGTGCTCTCCGAACGCTTGCTTGTTCTATTAATTTAGCGCCGCCGCCCACAGAGTTATTGAGATTACCTGTGAATATAATCACGTGGAATATGAGTCCTACAACTCCAAGAGACTAAACAATGAAGAGGGAGTTACAGACAGTACAGACACGAAGACAGTGCGAGAGCGAGTGAGAGTGATAGATAGTATAGACAGTACTGAGAATGAGAGTAGTAAGAGTGAGAGAGACGGTAGCGCGACTTCTAACTCAACGGGCTTATTTACAATTTGGTAGCATGTATAATATACAGTAATATATTACATTAAGTGCCAATAGATCTGGAAGTCACTATAACAGTCGGTGCCCCATCAGTAAGATTAACAATACAATGTCGGACGAAGTGGAGAGGATCAGGTACGACCGTCTTAAAGTGGTCTGTCGAAGAGCATTGGAACAGCTGATCCGGAAGTCGCTCAACTCCGATCTGATCAAACTGTGCTACCCTACCATAGCTGCCACAGACGACGGCGTCAGGTCGCTAGAAACGGCACGCTCCCAAATGACCAAGTTCTGGTTCGACAGCTCGATGAAAGAGTTCGAGTTGATCTTTAAGGAAAAGAACGTAGATACCAAATTGAACGAGTTGGATGAAATAATACAAACAGCCCAACGTCGAAAACAGAGCCACCTGGAGATTCCAGCACACATCGATAAGCTATCAGCAGACGAATTGATAGATTCAACGCTTTTACAGGGGAGTGACTACTCCTTGGACAGCTTGTCCATGATTTACAATCAGTTGTGCTTAGATAACACAGAGATGTTTGAAGAGTTACAGCTGTTGAGCACAGAGAGCGAGCTGTTGAAAACTGACATCAATTCACAATTGGCACTGTTGAAGAAAGAAGTTGAAGTCATTGACAGTAAGTCTACTGATTACAACTTAGAGGAGTTAATAGTAAAACTCACCGAAAATGCCAGTTAAATGGGAAATCCACTGGTTGTAGATTAGAATAGTGAGATATTAAGCCAGTATCTTCACGATCGAGTGGATACGTAAAAGTATCAATACCGATGTATTATAATAATGTATATCATATGACTACAAGTCAAATCAAAACTTGACAATTCATTTTAAGGCCCACATGTAAGATTACGGTGTAGGCGATTTAACTCCAATGTATATATTGGTAACTATAAGTATATGTACAAGGTGTGATATGTTCGTATATGTTCCGTATGCAACTACTAGCTTTCGCGTTGAAGAGTCTCGTAGTTCTTTCTGGCCAAGTCGTTGTACTCGGACACTCTCTTCTGCAATTCATGGATCTTGTTGACCTTGCCTTGTTGCTTGTCGGACAATTTGACCAATTGTTTGTCACCCCAAACTTTGAAGTCTTGGAAGTATTGTCTACCCATGTTGAACTCTCTTGTGATTACATCGTCAGTTAATCCCAACTTGGCGATGGTATGATAGTACATCTCTGGCTTATCTTTCTTCAAGTATTTCAAGATTCTTTGTCTGTGTTGTACCATTTGACGAACACGCTCAGTGTTAGTGTGATCTTTAGGGAAGTTCTTGACATGATCCATTCCAAAGTGGATTTTTACGGTTAAAATAGCAGCTTGTACTTCTGGGGATGCGGTGTCACCTTCATGTCTTTGGAAGTCTTCACGGGCTAATTTTATAGCCAAAACCTTCTTGTCTTGTGCATTGGTGTTCTTCATGTTGAGGATAATCTCCAAGGCTCTCTTTTTCCTTTCCTCTGCCAAACGAATGGACTCATTCAACACTTCAGTACCCTTGGTCTTGTCAAAGGCGGCCTTTTCAGCACCATATAAGAGTTTCTCGAACTCGCTCCTCTCAGTTCCGTAGGCGAGATGCTTGAAGTCGTTGTCTACTTCTTTCTTGATATGATTCATGAAGTCGTTCTTGGCGTCTCCTAATACTGGGTCAACCTGGAACTGGACGTTCTTCAACTGGTGCTTTTTGTAGTTGTTGACGTCTCTGATGATCTGCTTCTTCAATCTTTTCTCCTTTCTTCTTAAGATCTTGGCCTTAGACTTGGAAGCGTCTTCAGCAATGAACTGCTTGGCGGCAAGCGTAGGGTGGGCTCTCACAGGGGCGGCATTGGGCACAGCGGAGCTTAGCACCCTTCCCGTAGAAAACAATCGCGAAGTGATCCTGAACATCTTTGCTGCTTTACTACAACACTTCCTCCTCTACAGACTCTCTAACACCATTCATTAACTCGCTATAACCATAGTGAAAAACTGGAAAAAAATTGTTTGGTGGAGCGTTGGTGGGCACACGACAAAATTAGTTCGCAAGATCTCTTAAGTATGAGAGAAAGAATGGCTGCTATTTATTATGTATATAGAGATGAGAGATGGAAGTCAGTGGGAATATAAACTAGGAAGTATTAGATGGGTAATATGGAAACGGTGCCGACAGAGCAAAAAATACGATCGTTGTCAAAGAAATGGTTCCCGGTAGTAAAAAAATCAGGTTCTAATTCCGTCATTAAAGACGTATACTCACTAGTATACAATAAGCAGCAGCATACAGACCCAATAATACTAGATGCTCTTCTAGAAACTTTGTACTTCGAGAATATACTCTGGACTAATTTTGACCGGGATGTGACTTCAACGCACATAGAGTCTATTCTTCTACTTGCAATCCACGACGCCAACAGAAGTCGGAAAAATAGAAAGAAAGATGTGATAATAACATGTATCGTAGAAGATTCAAAGTTCGAAGACTTCATTACAAGATTGTTGGAAATGACTCTGAACAGTGGGAAAAACACTGATTACCGATTCTATTCCCTTGTAATAAGATTCTTCAGCATAATTGTATCGGACCACTACATGGAGGCATCTGGTACGATAGCTTCCTTGTTTGATATCTATATTTGGTCTCACAGTAAAGATTTCAGTGAAATCTTCAGTGGAGACACCGATTTCAAGAACCTATTTGAGCAGCGATTGACTTATGTGAATTCTTTGCTGGATAAAAAGCTGCAAGTAGTCTTTGCCGTAAAAGCGAATTGGGTATTTAACCTAATCGTGGGTGCATCTCGAAATATACTAGCCATTAGCGAAGATGCGCTTCCTGGCTACTCATTAGATTACATGCTTGAATTGGTAAACCTCCTATCAGTTGTTGTAAGTCATCCACTGACTCTGCTATACTTCAAGAAATTCATAGAGCATTTACATTTTGATTCAATTATCGGTGGAACTATCCTGATGAAGAAGCATCTTCTGCCGTTGCATCCATCGCAAGAGAAATTACTATATTCACTTCAAATATCAGAGCCTGTTCAAGTGACCACTAGCATAAACGAACTACAGAGTATAATCTACAATTTAAACAAGAAGGAACTTCCAGTCAATGGTAGTAGGGAAGACATTGAAGAATTCTTACATTCTTGCGATGATTTGATATCCATAGCGGGCGAAATAAAACCGAAGTTGTTTGCTGACCATGCCTTACGCCTAGTACCATTCGATTTGCCCGAAAAACATATTTTAGTTCAAATCATTGTTTCTCGGTTATTCAGCCCCATATATGATAGAAAGAATACTGTCGCGGATAGGATATTTAAACTTTCGGAGGTAGAGTTGATGGACAACTTTGAAACTACTCTTCCGAGAGATACCATCTTATCGTCAAACAGTCCATCCTCCTTCACATTTGCAAACGGACCTATGTCAACTTCAGATTTTGAAAGCAGGACAATTGCTGATCTTCATAGCAATTTGGAAGCTTTCTTGCATGAACATTTGACTAGAGTTTTTAGCAGATTGAATATTGATTCCAATTTGAATATTAAAGGAAAGAGCAAATATTTCCATCAAGTTGATTCAATAGAAACCATCGACTCCCAAATAAGATTAGAAACAAAGAAACCATTGTCAGACTCAAGCAGTATTGTTCTCTTGATTGAATTGATCAAACCTAATAAATATTCAGAGCATCAAAGAGTTAAAGAATATGGAATTAATTTAGTGAGAGCTGCAAGAGTTCTGGGTGTCAACACTGTTCTTGTCGGGAATGGCAAACAAAAGGCAAACTTATTGACTATTATTTTTCCAAAGAAAATTGAATCGTTTGAAGATCGCATAAAATATTTCATTACAGTTCCGTCAAACAATGCTTTAGTAGTTTTGTTGTCGATGATAGAAGATCCATTGTCTTGTTTGATACTGGGAAATACTCTGGAAGGGAAAAATCAGCTCGATGTTTCTAAGAAAGTATCAGAACACTTGCTATCGAGAGAAGACATAAGAGAACGGTACAGGCAATCTAATAAGAAAAGAAAATTTGATGAGGACATCCAGGACAAATCAGATGAAGTTATTACCTTTTCTGGCGAGACCTTGAATGATTTCCAAGTTCTGGTGCTTCTTTCGGCAATTAATTATGATCTTACTGTTGTGGACTACGTGAGAGGGCTGGGAATGAAGCAACTCATCCCACTGATTCTTGCGAACTACACAAATGAGAGAACCTTGGTAATTGTGCCAACTAATTCTTACTTGGATAGTTTCCCTTCTTCAATTAGGGACAACGCGAACGCATCATTTGTAAAGTATAATTCTCAATCCGAGCTTAAGGAATTGTTAGAGCTACTTCGAGTAAAAACCAAGAGAATATCTACTATGTTTGATGATGTGGAGTTAATATTCGAGAACGGATTAGTTCTGTTAAATATGTTGAACTTTTTTGAATCCAAACTCAGATATCAATGGAAGATATTTCTAGACAGAGTCATTGAAGAAAATGATAAGAGCTGTATCCGTGAAGCCTACAGCCTTTTTGGTGGGGCTGTCCTGGTCGACAAGGGTCTTGACATAAGTTTTAAAACTGTGGTACAGCTCTACTGTCAAGCTCTCGAGGACATTTCTTTTCTTAAAAGCTTCCAGCAGCTAATGAAGCTGTCAAAGAGTGGAGATGAAACCGAAATTTTTGAATTCTTATTTAACAATTTTAATACTGTCATAACCTATAAGGACTATTTGAGCATACACTTTGAGAATAAGTCACACAACCATTCTTTTGACAACGTACTCATCATAAATGGAACGAGAGAGTCAATCGTGGTTGTCAAAGACAAAATTCCACAGCTCAAGCGCGTTGTAATTCTTGGAGGTGAATTAGCATTCAATTTAAGACATTTACAAAATTTCACTCCTTCGATTATATATGACTTCAGGAGTGATTTTATCAACAAGGACAGCCTGCCTTCGCTCAAATTGAGAGGTTCGAAGGTTCCACTTATTAATCCAGGATTCCAGTACAGTCTCCAATACATCAAAGTAGACAACCATGTTGAGGAAGCAGAATACAGTGTCTTGTTATTCCAGTACATGCGATTATTGGGCTATCCAAAATCCAAGATCTGCATTTGGGTATCGACGTTACTTCAAAAGCTTTTAGTTGAGGAAATTCTCAGTAAAAGGTGCACTCTTACTGTTAAAGACTCCAAGTCACCAAAAGAAAGTTTAGATGGTGACAACAAATTTCAATTTGGATGGCCACATGTTATATTTAACAACAACGGTGAGCATGATTATGACACATTCGATTACAGCATTATTTCCAGCTATAGTGGTGAAATGAAGGCCAATGTTTCCTACTTAACAGGTAGGTTTGGGAATTATGTCATTGGTAAGGGAACTCACATAGACAGACATTTTGTGGTTCCAAAGTCAGATAACTTAAAAATCGTTGTGGGAGAGAATTACCGTACTGTCAACAGAGTCGACGGAGGGGAGTACACTATAGAAGGCAAAAACCATTTCGAACAGTACATATATGAAATGACTCAAGTAAGGCTTAAGGTATCAAAATAGATAGAACAGTTATTACGTATAAATAATAGTTGTACAAAAAACCACATTAGAGCAGCATCGTATTTTCAAGTAATTGAAAACCAAATTGCTCTATTATAGTTCTATCATCTACGTAAAACGCCCATTTACTCACAATCATTCGGCATTTATGCGATTTTGCAATCACCTGGTAGCGCCATTATACACAACATATTCCACATGCAGTACCGGTCAAATCTCGGATTCGCTGAAGCGCAATAAAATTTTCAGTTTCGACTGCAACAGATGATGATTGAAAAGGTATATTTGTTCATATAAGTCACCCATATAGGTATTATAATTCCACAAAAATGTACAGAACGGTATTATCGCCAATCACCAGAGCTGCTGTTGCACGCAATGCTCGTAATGTCTCGAACTCGCTCAGAGTCGTTAGACCTGTTGCCATCGTTGCCCCAAGAATGATGACCGTTCGTTTTGCCTCTACCGAAGCTAAGAACTCGGAAAGCTCAGCTGAAGAATCCAAGGATGCTTCTGCCACCGAGTCTTCTGAGTCAGAAACCCCTCTTTCCCCAGAAGCCCAAGAAATAAACGAGTTGAAGGAAAAGCTCGATGCTAAGGACAAGGAACTTGCAAACATGAAGAACCACTACGCCAGAGCCATTGCTGACTTCCGTAACTTGCAAGATACTACCAAGAAGGAGATCCAAAAGGCAAAGGACTTTGCTTTGCAAAAATTCGCTAAGGATTTATTGGAATCATTGGACAACTTCTCTTTGGCACTCGAATCAGTCAAGGAAGAGACCTTGAAGGCCAACGAAGATGTCAAGTCCTTGTACGAAGGTGTCAACATGACTAGAAATGTGTTTGAGAAGACCTTGACCAAGCATGGAATAGAGAAGATTGACCCTATTGGCCAACAATTTGACCCTAATCAACACGAGGCTACCTTCCAAGTTCCACAACCAGACAAGGAACCAGGTACGGTTTTCCATGTCCAACAACACGGTTACACCTTAAACTCCAGAGTTTTGAGACCAGCCAAGGTTGGTTTGGTCAAGGGTGATGACAACTAGGAGAGTTCCGATCCCCTATCCACTGCAAAAGAATGCTAATGTTGTAATGAATATTATTGAACTCTTTTTGACGTTTTCAATATTGCTATATAATTTTCGAATCCTTGTATATAAGTCCATACATCGTCATAGACGGATTTTAGTATGTCAATGAAAAGATAGCTGTAGATTAAGATTGACGAAGTCACAACTTTCTGCTTTCCAGAATTAGCCAAATGATCTAGATAAACAGATCTAACGAGCTACCATCAGTACTGTTTGATGAGCAACCATATTAAAAGACTACCCAAGTAGCTATCTAACTATTTTCTTAACAGTGCGAAGTGTGAGGCAGAAAAAACATCCCCATACTCACTATATAGCACTAGGAACTAAAGACTGAGGACTACTACACAACGGTCATCATAGGGACATGGGTGTATACAAAACAGCCATTTCCTTTGAGATCACTTTCCTTTCAAATCCCACTATCACATATCACAAGTCACACCGTACCCTTCTCAACCCAACTAACAATAGCCCTCCTTAAACCACACTCCATCTGATAACGATGACTCCACCAATTACGGCGTTTCGATCTTTTCACGTGACATGAGTCACCTCGGCTTTCTCAAGAAATCCCGATACCGTCGTTCTCCAAGTTTTTCACTTTGACGTCTGATGGATGAAGATCGGACAATGAAATATTTATATATATATACTTATATATCTGGCCATTACGCAATTCTGAATTCGTGCAGCAGTTTGATCTTTTCCTCCTGAAAACAGCTTCTCCTGCTTATTCGGTAACACCTAATATTCATCGCACAATGTTATCTGCTAGAACCGCTTTCCGCCGCTTCTCCACATCCGCTACTGCGTTCAAGAACTTGAAGATCGGTTTGATCCCAGGTGACGGTATCGGACGTGAGGTCATCCCAGCCGGTAGAGCCGTGTTGGAGAACTTGCCAAAGGATCTTGACTTGCAATTCGAGTTCGTCCACTTGGACGCTGGTTTCGAATTGTTCCAAAAGACCGGTACCGCTCTTCCAGACAAGACCGTTGAGGTCTTGCAAAATGAGTGTGATGGTGCCCTTTTCGGTGCTGTTTCTTCTCCAACCACCAAGGTCGAGGGTTACTCATCCCCAATTGTTGCCTTGAGAAAGAAGTTGGGCTTGTACGCCAATGTCCGTCCAGTTAAGTCTGTTGAGGGTATCGGCAGACCAGTCGATATGGTTATTGTTCGTGAGAACACCGAGGATTTGTACATTAAAGAAGAAAGAACTTACAAGAAGGAAGACGGAACCAAGGTTGCCGAGGCTATCAAGAGAATCACCGAGACTGCCACTACCAGAATCGCCAAGATCGCTTATGACATTGCTTTGCAAAGACAAGTTATCAGAGACTCTTCCAGTGCTTTGACTTCCTTGCACGCCAAGCCATCTGTTACTGTCACCCACAAGTCCAATGTGTTATCTCAATCCGATGGTCTTTTCCGTGAGACCTGTCGTAAAGTCTACGACTCCAATGTTGAGGAGTATGCTGGTATTGACTACAAGGAGCAAATTGTCGACTCTATGGTCTACCGTATGTTCAGAGAGCCAGAGATCTTCGACGTCGTCGTCGCTCCAAACTTGTACGGTGACATCTTGAGTGACGGTGCTGCTGCTCTTGTTGGTTCTTTGGGTGTTGTCCCATCTGCCAACGTTGGTGACAGCTTCGCCATTGGTGAGCCATGTCACGGTTCCGCTCCGGACATTGAGGGTAAGGGCATTTCCAACCCAATTGCCACTATCAGATCCACCGCTTTGATGTTGGAGTTCATGGGCTACCCTCAAGCAGCAGCTAAGATCTACGAAGCCGTCGATGCCAACCTTACCGAAGACAAGATTAAAACCCCAGACTTAGGTGGTAACTCTTCTACTCAAGAAGTTATTGACGATATCATTAGACGCTTCTAATCTGTATATTTCTAAGTAAGTGTTTATGTGTAGCTTATGGCATCAAAATGAAAAAATGAAGATCTTTTTATGGTACAGCTGACATTACAATATGCCTTGTTAGCTCAGTAAGGCTTAAAGCGGACATCGCTCTTCTTCTTTTTCTTGTCTTTCTTGTCCTTCTTCTTATCCTTGTCCTTTTTGTCCTTTTTGTCCTTCTTATCCTTCTTTTCCTTCTTTTCCTCCTTCTTCTTCTCCTTCCTCTCCTTCTTTTCCTTCTTTTCCTTCTTTTTCTTCTTACGCTCCAGCTCCAGATCCGAATCTACTTCGATGTCTGACGCTTCTCCTTCAGCCTGTTCTTCTTTGTGGCTAACTGGGGCTGTCGTTGTCAACTCATATGGCAACTTCCAGAGTCTGATGTGGCCATCCTCACCACAAGTCAAAGCAGTTTGAGTATTTGGAACCACCACTAAGTCACGAACAACTTCGTCACCATGAGCATCTGCAAACCACACCGGTCTAGTCAAGTCTATTTTCTCCTTTTGTATATCGAATGGGAAAAGGGCTAACTTACGTTGAGAATTGGCACCCACACCAACATATCCGTTAAGATTAAGATCAACAACATATTCACAGTCGGGCCAAGATGATCTTACATCTCCCAAGTCGTTTGGTTCCGGTTCTGCTATGACTTCGTAGTTGGTGTCGTTAAGCTCATAAAATGCCAACGTCTCCATGTGAGTCAAGATAGATATTCTCTTTTCCAGAGTAAAATGGCAAGAGTGGACAGATGCATAGTTAATTACCTGATGCAATGCATCATCTTCATCCTGTTCGTTAAGATCATAAACATTAACGTAACCGTCCGTTGATCCTGACATTAAGTAGTTGCTGATGGTAGGGTGGAACTCAATGCAAGTGATGTCATCATGGTGAGAGTCTATGAAAGACCTCACGACATCTTGTGGACTTCTCAAGTCCCAAATATGCAATTCAGCATCGACACCCACCAATTCTGTGCCTCCAGCAAGTAAATTATGACCGTATCCAAGAGATAAGAAATTGGAGCTTTTGGCATTGGTTAGAGAGTGTACAGGCTGTTGTGAATTTGATCGTAAATCCCAAACTTTCACTCCATCTGTAGAGCACGAAGCCAAGGTCAACTCATCAATCTTCGTGATCGAGTTGATACTGGACTCGTGTGCTTTTGGAATGCTGAAAATCGGGCTGCTAGAATGGTTTACAAGCAGATATCCATTCAATGAACCGTCACTAGCTGAGGCTATGAATGAGTTACTCGCAGGAAAAAGCTCGAGCTCCAACACCCAGTTGTCTTTTGTGGTGGACTCCCAGTCAAACACTACCAGGGACCTCATAACTAAATGCAATGTATAAGCCTTTGAAAAGTATTACCATTATAACCTTCATCTCAACCATTGTCTTAACTACTGGAGGCCGTGAAAAATTCCGGGGATGAGGTTCCTGTATACTACGTGATGATCTTCTGGTGTAGTAAGCTGTATGGGTAGAGAATAGTGCATTAGTTGGCTTATTAGGGCTTACCAGAAGAGTAGATGCTTTCATGAGAGTTGGACTCCTCCCGAAGAGTATGGGTGGAGACCTTTAGTTGACATTTCTCTACCGATTGATACCTGAATCACACCGTTCCATAGCTTAATGCTAACGTAATTATACCAAGCAAATATATGCCTTTATTAACTACATCATATTAGAATTATCCCCATAAAGAAAACATTCATTTATTTCTAAATTCTAGTCAATTAACTACTGCTTCCCTCTACCACCGTTTTACCCAAAGAAAAGGCAGGATTATGATATCTTCACCTCCAGGCTCCATGTCTAATCCATTCAATAAATTCACGTGACCGTCTCTCAAGTTCATCGCTCTTGAGTGTCTCTGTATGCAGTGATGTTACTATCATACCAAAAATGATGAGATGAATATAAACAACTTTGATATGCAATTTCACCGTAGAGTAATAGTACTTTTCAGTAGCTGATATCACAAGAAACCGATCATGAGTAGTATCGTAAGGAAGTCCACTCATTTTGCGCCAAAGATCAAGAAAAAGCCCATCAAAAGGAAGGTGGGCAAGGCTTCTTCTCCCCTTACTCCTCCAGCTACACAGGTAAGTAAGGTAGGACCTGTAAAAGGCAGCTCAAAGGATGGGGGCAATGATCATGAGGGGTCCCAACTCGACATAGACGTTCATTCACCTGCAAGTACCCAGACTCAAACCGTATTTTCTGAGATACTATCAAGCAACACTCCAGAGAGCAGTCAGGTAACTAAGATAAAAAACAACAAACTAGCACTGGTTCCAGATTCTGAGAACAGACCTTCTTTCACATTCACTATTACAGAAAGTCCAAAGAAAACGGCCCCTCTTAATGACGCTGAAGAGGAGGACGTTGATCCTAAGGACACGTCTCGCAAAGTGGAAACACCACTTTCTAATGCTGTAGATGATATACCAACAAAACCAATTGATGATTCCGACAAGGACAATAGTGATATCTCAGACGATGAAGTTTTTACTTTGCCAGTTGAGAGCACCCATAGCAGGCGGCAGTCGTCTGTTGCTCAGAGGAGATTATCAGGTATAACACCTACAACTATAAGGAGTCGATCAGGGTCGATTTCGTTCAAGCCACCACTGGTGTCTGAATTAGATTCACAGAAGACACCTGGTAGAATTGGAATTCCTGAGGCCACAGTTCCCGTAAAGAGAAGAAGATCACTGGTCCAAAAACCATCTGATAAAAGAATGAGTATACGAGCAAGCATAGCTATTTCGAAATCACAAGCTTTGACAGCTAGAGAACCGTCACCCGTTCCCGAGGTTGAGACAGAAGTTGAGAAAGAGAAGCTGCAAGAAGACGAAGACGACGGGTTGAATTCCAAATCAAACAACAATGAATTTGTTGTTGGTTTAGATCCCCAGACAAATAGGTTGCGTAAGTTCAGATTGAGGGCTCGAGAAGAGGGAGCTCAAGATTCGATTGTTAAAAAGATTGAAGAGCCTTCAAGTTCCTTGTCAATAGAATCTGGCTCAAAAGTGATTGTAGAAAGCGAGATCATACCAGTTGCTCCTAGAACTTTGACCAGTACTATTAGAGACATGAGCCAGTTACCCAAGATGGTGAAAGACGAGGATGTGGATTTATTTGCAGATGTTGAATTCGACAACTCAATAATCACAATGGCGGATTTGTGTAAACCATCTCTTCTCATTGGTAAGGTGAGTTCCAACTTTGAAAAGGTTAGAGCTGCAGAGGAGTTGATCAAGTCTAGACGTGAGCAAAGACTGCAGGACAGACAAACAGCCAGAGATGAAAAGGTATCTTTGGATGTGGTTGAAGCTAGACGCGAGAAAGAAAACCCATCTGATACTGGCAAGAAGATCCAAAACATTCTTGAAGGAGACGATGAACCTGTCTCCAGTTTGGGTTTGCAATTGAATTTGACGTCTGAAGGTGTGATTCAATTGGACACGGATTCTACAGTTGTCTCAAGACATTTAAGAACAGATAACTCAGGCATGGTCAGAGAAGAGGACAATCCATTCATGCATCCAATAACATCATCCACTTATTCTAAGAGAAGACATACAGATCGCTGGACAGCAGATGAGTTGCGCCAATTCTACCAAGCTTTGAGTACGTTTGGTACAGACTTTTCAATGATCGCCCAATTGTTCCCTTACAGAACCAGAAAGCAGATCAAAATGAAATTCAACTTGGAGGAGAAAAAATTTCCGGAGATCGTCGAAATGGCACTCCGTAGGAAGTTGCCAGCTGATTTCAACCAGTATTGCGAAGATACTAAGCAGACTATTGAGAGCTTGGAGTACTATAATGAAAAGTTAAAACAGGTCAGAGTAGAGCACGAAGACCACATGGCAGTCATTGCCGAAGAGAGAGAAAGAGCATTGAAGGAGGACGCCGAGGCCAGCAGAAGAAGAGAAATCGAGATCAGAACCGGTTCCAAGCCTATGACCAGAGCGGAGAAGGTCAAGGAATTGAGAAAGAACGAAATGGTGGTGGGTTCGATCGAGGATGTCAAGAAACAGAGACAAGAGAACGAAGTAGTATAAATAAGCTGCGAACCTCAGTAGACGCTACGAAATCCGAGAAACACGATAACAACAGAATCAGTATACACAATAATGAAATCATGATTTCAGCACATTGCCCCTACTTAGTACTTTGGCACCCATGCAACATTGTATAGAAGAAATATTCCATAGATAATATATGCATGTATCATACTATAACCACAGTAGAAACGGCAGGGAAGTGGTTGGGTGAAGGAGTTAAAAATCACCACACATCACGTGATATAAGAGCTTCAGATCTGGATTATGACTCCTACAGCTTCCATAGTTAACAGAACCTAATGGCTCGACTTCGGCTTAAGTCTTCTCTGTTGTGTTCATGTCTTCGATACTGCCTTGTTGAAATATCACTGTAGCTATGATCTATATACGATTTGAAACCTCCCTTTAATTAAAATACTGCAAAAATATGTCCTCGCCCAAAGACTACGTGCTAGACATCACCCCGTCAATAGGCAATAAGCCGGTAGAAACTCTTAATTTATTGAAGTTTACGGTGAAAAATAAGAAAGACGATGTTTTGTCTAGATACCAGGTTCATTCAGTGGTGCTATTGACTAGCATACTATTGGGGTATCTAAAAAATCAGATCAAAACCGAAGACATCGTGTCACTCAATTATAAAGTGTTAGCACTCCTCAGCTCAACCCAAATTGGCATAATATTTGCTTTAACCTTATTCATAACATTAATATCGTTGAAACAGATACCAGAAGATACAGTAACTGTGATGAAAGGAATCGGGATTCAACTTCTGTCCAAAAAGGCATGGAGATTTCAAAATAAAAAAGAGAGCTTCATTCCATTGAATAGCACCATAGATCTTGTAATCCATGAAGGTTTCCATAAATACGGCCAAGTAATCTTTTACCTTTGCATCCTTACGAGAGCCAATAATTCGGGCAAGAAAAACAATGATAACATCATTAAAGTAGCATTTCCAGAATTCCTCCCAAGGAAGGATATACTTCTAGAAGTGTGGAAAATGAGTAGAGTTTTACTCTTCGGAGACACTAAGAGGTACTGGAGACGAGTTCCGGGCCAAGGCTTGAAGCAAGTGCACTAACGAGCCTCACTGATGTTACCGAAGCTGATACAGTGGTTTCCATCATCAAAGGTACTACCTTCTTCACTTTTAATTCCCTTGCATTGAAGGCTTCGTATAATTAGATTTTATAAGTTAGTAACTTTTACGATCGTTCCGAATTTCTTCTATAGATGAAAATTAACATTTATTATTCTTTAAGCCAACCCTAAACTATTGTACATTTTAGTGCAAGCACTTTCTATTAAACCCAAAATACACGCTCAAGGCGTGCTACGTGTAGCGTGGATTGGATTACATTTCACCAAGCTGTCTGAATAAATAGCCGAAATGCTTCTTTTCGGCAACAGAAGCAACGCCCAAGGTAGCTGCTGCGTAGGTACAGACTCCCAATAACAATTTGCTGTTTGGTATTGGAAACCTTGGCGCACTCAAACCACCAGTGGTCATAAAACGGGTAAATAACCTTGTTGAGGAAGCACCAAAGACTGATCTGGAAGCTAAGGAAAGCATTGAGTTGATGTGAGAAATGATATTAAGAAACTGATATTGATGATAGAGGAGATATTCTCTTACATTGAAAGATCGACCTGCCGTCGCTTTATATATGAACTCAAAATTTGCAATCAACAGGTGTACATCGCGAAGCCCATTGTGTACTCCCTAGACAAATGCGGCTTATTTCGGAACAGTACACCCTAATGAGGCTTGTCAAAATGGAATTGAAAGGATCTGTTCGGTATCAGCGTACTTTACCCAGTAGCTGGCAATTTAACGTGGTTCCACGGGTTGAGTCATCCGACTCGCTGCGCTATCGAGTGAGTCGCACCGGATTTTTGCATCTATTTTTCAGAGCCATCAGGCGGTGCAAGTGGTGCGACTAAAAATGATCTTAAAGGGAATTATGATCTGACAAAGTATATAAGACAGTCACCAGATCGTAGAAGTTTTAGCGATTGCTCGTACCGTTCCGGGGAACCAGGGCTCTGTTTCGGCAAAGTACAGAGAATTCTTCGTTTTTTCATTTGAATCTGGCTAAGTTGTACAAGAGTTTTTTCCTGATTTGTCTCTAAATTTCTATTATTAGTGCATTGCTACCACAGACATGATGATTTCTGTTATCACGGAGGATATCAGAAATAGATAGGTTAATTTTGAAGTTATTAATTTTCTCTCATCCCATTGTTGACTTCTACAGTTTTCTAAGGATATCAACTACTGTTTAGGTAATATCATTCGGAGGTTTTTATCCTAGGATTTCCTCCACCATTCGGTATGGATTAGAGGGTGATTTATATACTTTGTAGTAGATGGGTTAGACTTTAGTCGTAATACATTTCGTCAAAAAAATTCTCAAATATGGCAACAGCACCCACCAAAGGTGCTGCGTTCATCTCAGTGGAAGTTACCTAACACTTTATCAAAAGCTCCCGATACATTGTTGCTATCGCTATTTCTTCCATTTTACCTCCTGCATTGACCTTATTGATTCACGTGATTCAATTTGTCCCTTGCTGCTCCTCCAAACCTCTGCACAAGATTTTGTACAGTATTTTCCAGACAAAATTCGCACCCCCATTAACAAGATTTCGCTCAAGTAGCCTAAATTAAGGCGCGATAATTTTGTCTAGTCTACGTTTCTAAATACTAAAG